>NJRQ01000409.1:51520-69051 GCA_003063805.1 Aphaenogaster ashmeadi
TTATAATCTACACGGAAAGAACGGTTTTGCTGAAGTATCTAAAAATTTGGCCAGATACAAATCTGAAAATAATTTTGTTAGATCATCAAAACTACGTGGGACGCTCAAACATGATGATAATGCTACAAAAAGTTTTGATATTCCAGCAACTATTTTGGGCGTCTTACATAATTATTTTGATGGTCCAACAAAATTATTTTCAGATCTGTATCTGGCCAAATTTTTAGATATTTTAGCAAAACCATTCTTTTACTGTTTTCGCGATCTCTCTCTGATCCGATCGCCTACTCCCCTTATTAAACCGTTTTGTGGAGCGACCATCAGGAAGGCAATAAACATTAGGTTCGCTGTTCACGTGAGCTTAATGCTGCGGATGTAACGCGCTAATAGGAAAATACTAAAACGGGAAATTACGTTCGTCCCATGATGTCGGCCGTATCCGTCCGATCGTGCGCGGCTCGCAATTATCTCATCTACGACGGACGGCCTCGGAATCGTGCTTTCGAATTCACGGCACGTTGCGGAGTACTCGGTGATCCGATACTTCGATAATTCGGATGCACGCTTCGGCGACATGTGGTCCGCACTTTGGTCCGCAAGAGTGTACATATGTCATCCTTACGTGCCTGCAGTGTGTCTCTAACGTTTATCGCTTTGTCAAAAAGCAATCGATTGGACCGTGAGCTGGTGAACGTCTAATCAGTTGGGCGGAGCGACGATACTGCGATATAAAATTGAAGGGATAAACGAATCAGAGAGAGACGCACAAAAATTATCGCATCGTCGTTAAAACTGGGACATAAATTATTATCAAGCCGTCCCATAAAGAATTTTCTACTTGGTTGAAACATTCATCATTTCAAAATCAATTAAATTTCTCAAACGAGCCATTGAAAAATTGATAAATCAGTGGCACATTGTTATACAAAGTAATAAATAATATGTAACTGATTATAAGTAAAAATTCACGTATCCCTTTATCACGCAAAATTTTCTGCATGGTTGAAACATTCGTTTCAAAATCAACTGAATTTCTCAAACGAGACGTTGAAAAATTGATAAATAAGTAGCACATTGTTGTACAAAGTAATAAATAATATGTAACTGATTATAAGTAAAAATTCACGTATCCCTTTATCACGCAAAATTTTCTGCATGGTTGAAACATTCGTTTCAAAATCAACTAAATTTCTCAAACGAGCCGTTGAAAAATTGATAAATAAGTGGCATATCGTTATACAGAGTAATAAAAATAACATATGTAACTGTAACTTTTATCATACAAAATTACCTCGAAAAATACGGCATCATCTAAGAAACCATCAGATATTTTTGCGTCGCGTCGCATTTATATATATTACTCGAAATTATCTAAACATTGTCCCTACTCCCTCGTTTCGGCCCTTGAACGGTAACGCAAACGCTACGGGTGTAACGCGGCTACAACGAGGAGCGAAGTTTGATTCGCTCCGAACGCATCGTTTGCAACATCCCGCGCGCATTTCCACATTCATCGAAATCCGGCGAATACCGCACGGAACTTTGGCAACTTCGATCGTCCGAGCCGAGATGCAATTGCGGGATTAATCAACGTCGCGCACACGGACACACACGCGCGGATGTACACGTACGCGATTCTCACGTGCTGCCCCGCGCGCGCGACGGTACTCGGCACGGTCGATACTCGCCTCACACACACACGTGCGCGCACACACACACACACACACACACACACGCGCGCGCGCACATCGGGACGACCGCTATTTTATTCATAATTCGAGATATGATTCCCACAACGCGCCGCGCTGCCGTCACTTATGCATTATCCAGCCCGGAGCGGATGACGTCTTTCCTCTTTCCCGTCGTGCCAATCGCCCTCACCGCTGTCGCCTCCGCCGTCGCGACACGCGACTGCACGAAAGTGGATTTATGTGACGGAAAACCTGCCGATATCTGCCTCTTGCGACAAACATTTTCTTGAGTGCACAGCGGGTACGTAGCCGCCTCTATATCCGATTTCGCGAGCAGCCGCCGCGCCGCTATCTCGCTAAAAGCGCGACGGCCGCACCGTCTCGGAAGGAGACCGATAAATCGGTTCCGAGAATCGCGTTTTCGAGAAAAGGCCGGGGGATCTACGAGTAGAGGCCATACGCGACAAAGTTCTAAACGAGAGAGGAATTGAGTTCCGTTCTCTGCGAGTGATCGGAAGGTATATGTGAATTATATTCATCGATCTTTCCTTTTAACCAGCGAAGCCGGCATGCAATCTTATTTTAATACAAAATGCATAAGCTATTACTTTTCCATCGTATTTACAATTTAATCGTTGCAATTTTTTATTATTAAAAACATTAATGTAAAAGAGGGCTAATGTCAGTGCGGTTACACGGAGAAAATTTTATATTAAAAATTACTATGTATAGTAGTAGTCGTGGACCATTGATGGAATTATAAAAATTTTTACTATGTTATTATATTAATAATTATTAAACTCTTTTGTGAAAACATAGTAAAAATTTTTATAATTCCAGCATGGTCCACGACTACTACTATACATAGTAATTTTTAATATAAAATTTTCTCCGTGTAATAATGCACAATAAATATAATTCACGATTAGGATAAAAATTTGGTCGAAAGTTTCGCCTCATCTTTGGGCCATTCTCAACGACATGCATAATCCTGTTATTGTTCCTTCTCCAACCCACAAAGCGCAAAGACACTCAAATAGAATTCTCTGATTCACAAACGGTTGAAAGACCGATTGTTCTAAATGTCTGTTTTTATTATTAGTTCGAGATCCATAATTTTTCAAATGTTAATCTTGTTATAGAATAGTATAATTAAAAGCTTTTTTACAGATGACATTTCTACGTTTGTTATCCTGCTCTCAAGACTACGAGCGGTAAATATATAAATGACATTTACAAAATAAAAAGACTTACTCTTTAAACGAAGAAAAAAAGATTTGGCTATTATATTAATTTCCTAATTAAAACGTCCTTTATATGTAGATGATGCAGTTTCAAAATTGTCCCTTTCTGAATTTAAATATTCATTACGCAATTAAAAAACTAATCATAAATTTGTCAACAAATTTCACGATTAAATTTAATGTTAAACTCACGATTTAATCCACTATGACATTTGAATGTTACATGTAATTGTCGCGTATATTCTGTGAGAGAAAAAAAGAAGTTCGCGCTTTTAAGTAAATAAATCTCTATATTCGTAACGTGGACGTGCTGGATATAAATTCTGGATTGTTGGACAAATACTTTTCACGAGTGACTGTAAATAGGCTTTCCGATGGGACGTATGCGCTAAGTTAAAAGCCTCGCGAAAAATATCGCGGATATCGATCGATTCGTGCCGTTCCAGACGTCTTAAGGGCCTCCCCGTGTTTGGCGACTTTAAGCTCGCGGTTAATACGGACTTCATCAAGTTACCGAGATCTACGGAGGAGAATAGTTCCATCTCTATCTCTCGGAGATTGCGTAGATTTCGCGGATTATATCGTGAAATTGGCTAACCCGACGTTGGCTACCCGTAATCGCGAGTAAATTCCGCGAAAATTCGACGTTACAAAATGGATATCGCGAAAATGGATAGCCGAGGAATTATCCGACTGGCTAAATTATTACAGCTCTTCCGCGATGTGGCGAACGAGCCGAGCAAATCGTAAATCGTTTCTGATGTCCTTATAAACGTCCGGATTATTTCGCGATAAAGTGAGAATTTGTCACCCTCGAAACTTTCAGCGCGTCGAAGATCGCGACGAAGAGTTGCTCGAGATTTTCCGCGGACACAATTCTCCCGCAACCTGAGAAACCAGCGGCGCATAATATTCCCTTGGCGTTCGAATAGCCATTTCACCGCGTCTAAAATAACAACATTGAATCGTTCTCAATGTTGTCTATTCCCGGAGGACCGCAAGCCTCCGGGCGACATGATAATGGGACGATTGAGAAATAGAGCTTTGTTAGAGCTTTAAGTGAACCGCGAATATAGTGAATAATTAAATTCAGTCGTGAAGACGTTGCGAAGATGCGTGCCTGCGTCTTACACTTGGGGCATTGTACATACGTACAAAAGTAGAAATAAATTTAATTAATAATTCTAAATTACAAATTAAATATCAAGTCTTTTAGTGGCGTCAATAATTTAATTAAAACGTATATGAATATAGCATTAATTTTGTTGAATTAAGTATGACTCCTTTTTCCTCGTGATTGTTCTATATATAAGAGCGACTTAAAAATTTTTGACTGTTCTATATATAAGAATGGCTTTAGAGTTTTTAACGTATCTGCATACACATAAAATTATTAAGTTACACTATTTACTCCTCACAGACAGACCTAAATTAAACTCTCTTCTAAACTCATTGTCAGTTATTTTAATTAAGGAGCCCTGAATGTTATTGCATTCTCATATTTACAGTCACAACTTGAAAGCTACAATGCGTATGTCTGATTAAACTTTCGCAATGATATAACATACATTTTAACGTTTAATCTCCCCATTGACCCCGTTCGTGGTCACCGCAGTCATGCAATTACGATATTAACAACCGCAATGGTAACAATATCGTTGCCACGCATTCCACGAGGTCCGCTTTTGCTACCTCTCTCTCTTCCTCCCTCTCTCTCTCTCTCTCTCTTCCCCCTTCTCGCTCCCTCTTCCTCTTATCCTCCCTCATTACACTCTCTCACTTTCTCTTTTACCCTCCTTCATCATACACACACACACACACACAAACACATATACAAAAACACCCACACACGTACTCTCTCTCTCTCTCTCTCTCTCTCTGTCCCCCATTCTCGACATTGCTTTATAACTCTTCCTTATAGCGTCTGCGAGAAAAGAGGCAAATGATTTTCACGTTGACACCGCGCGACGTCACGAGGGGACGAAGAACAAGCGGCACCGCGCCGTCTAAGTCCCTAAGGACAGCGCCACAAGGACGATGAGAGGGGACGGCGAAGGTAGACCTCGCACAGGGTTGGCGAAGAAGTGCTTCGAGCAGAAGGAAGAGGCGAAAGAAGAGAGGCAGGAAGAACGGCCGAAAAGACGACGGGGACGACGACGGCGGCGACGGCGGAAAAGGGGACCGAAAGGGAGATGCGAGAGAGGCAGAGATGCGGAGGAGTGTTACAATAGCTTGCAGATTGGAGAGGCAGACGTACAGTCCCTGACCTAGCCGCCGTACAGTCCGCCCAGAAGGTTACGGGACGATGACGCCACGTGAAATGATGCGCCACGCTTATCTCTCTCTCTCTCTTTTGTCCGTCCTGCTCGCACTCCCGCCTGATCAAACCACCATATTACTACTTGTACAAATATATCCCGCCCGCAAGCAGACGGGAATCTGTCCCCGGTGGTTCTCAACCTGGCTGATTGAAGTCGCCGGCCTGCTGCCAGTTGGACTTTGTGGATGAATCATCCGTCGCCGTACTTCTGAGAAGATTCCGGGGATCAAACTGATAGCTTTGGTCTCGGGTGTGACACGGAGTTTATGCGGAATGATCAAGTACGGTCAAACGGTAGTTAGAACACGTTGACTTACAGACGTGTATATCCATCCAATGAGATTTACACGTCACAATCTCAACGTGACAACGTTAATACAGTTGAGTTACTTTCATACAGAGAATCTGACATTTAGAGTTAGAAGGGCACATTAACGCTGTATAATGCTTTCGTAACTTGCAGAAATAGATAGCTTTATTTTTGCTATGAACAAAGAACCATCTCTTCTATTTTGCTATATTAATAATTCGTCAAGAGAATTCGTCGAGTCGTGATTTTGTCACGACAATTTACAGAAACGACTCGAAATACAATGACATTAGAAGGAGAAGTGAATCTGTAGCGAAGGGAATATTCGCCCATAATCGGCAAAACCCTGATCGGACCTGACCACGGCACTTGTCGAGCCCACGAAATCAATCTCGGCGATTTCGTATGACAGCCCAAGCGAGCAACGCAATTACCGGGACTATTATCGACTCCATTCCGGCCCCTTCCGGTAGGGTGAGAGGGTAGAGGGCAAGAGAAACTTCCCAGCGGGACTCCTCGGCGTGATCCAGACGGCCGACGCTCCACCCGGCTTTTAATTTCTCGTTCTGGTTTCCGGTTTCGCGTGCTGGAAAAGTTTCGAGACGGAAGTTGCACCACCGCGCCGCTCAGGGATGCTTTGAGCAGGAAGAAGAAGTCCGTCTCGAGGTCGGTTTGGATGCCGTAGCTCTGGGGCGTAATATTGATCATGGCGTGGGCGAGAGAGAGAGAAAGAGAGAGAGAGAGAGAGTAAGGGCGGCGAAAGGGGGACGAACGAGACGAGGGGGGCAGGTGGGGTGTCTGCGCGCCCTCTCTTCCTCCCCGCCCTCCACGGTACAGGGGGGACGAGAAAGGGGTGCGAGAGGGCAGAGGAACCAGTTGAAGCGTTACAACGGGCCCACTCGCTGCATACACGCGGCGGGTATACCGGGTGCTCATTAAAAGAAGATTCATTTTGCCGGAAATTGTGTCTAACCCCTGCTTTATTTTTTGTCTAATCATGTGACAGAATATATTTGAGGTATACCTGTTTCTTCAATAAAGACAAAATGAACGGAGTTTATCGTAAATGGTATTTATTACGACTCTAAACGTATGCTTTCGACAATGACTAAGTTCTCTTCGTATTAGAAAGGATGCATATATAGTTAGAGCCATAATTTACCGAGAAGGGAAGTAACAAGGAAATGAAGGAAACGAAGAGTTGTTGCTATTACCGGTTAAAAGAATGCAAGCACGCTGCGAGTTCTCGATGGTCAAAGGGTGAAGGTTGCTGATGATTATAGCATCGATTAATTTAGTCTCTTAAAACAAAATTATAGCAATTTGAAATTTTTCAGAAATGCAAATTAAGAGAGAGAGAGAGAGAGAGTTTGATACATTCAATGATTGTTTTACGCATGTATTTACGCACGAAGATATCTCACATAGGGAAGATCACTTCACAATACAATAGATTACTCACAAAGCGCGTCGCTCGTTATCCGCGTTAGCCGCGCACTGTCAATCATCGAATTCTCGGCATAAACCTGTCAAGGCTTTACCCTACCTTTCATTACGAGCATTTTTCCGGCTGAGAACCGCTGGGACTGTTTCAGTCAGGATCGAAATGACAGTCTGGGCGAGAGGCGCGAGAGCTTTGAAAGCTCTCCTCTCTCTCTCTCTCTCTTTCTCTCTCTCTCTCTCTCTCTCTCTTCTCTCTCTCTCTTTCTTTCTCTCTCTCCCTTTCTCTCTCCCTCGATAGGGAGAATTTCTCTGCAGTACGATATGGGATATCGCGTTCACGTATGCACATGTGTATCGAGCGAGCAAACTCGCCCGAGTGTACGCGTAATCGTTCAAGCGTGTGGGTGTGTGCAAAAAACTCTTTTGAGAGAGTAAGAGAGAGAGGGAGAGAGAGGGAGAGAGAATCGAGGGAGGACTTACAATACAGCCATGCAGGTGGAGGCCATAGAAAAGCTTGTCTGGCTTAAAGGGTCAGGTCTCGGACCGCGTGCGAAGGGATCCGCGAACGTCATTATTGAGAATAAATCCTTTCCGAATGCCAACGTCCCGCGCACGTAGTGTGTAAGTTAGATTAAGAGGAAGAAGATAGTTTTTTTAGCACGCGGAAGTAGATTCAAGTACGCTCTCTGCGCGAGTTTTAAATGAAAAATTACCATTTCGTTGGATAGAATCTGTATACATACTGTAAAGGGATGAGAAAAATACAGACAATCTGCAGTCAGTACTGATTTTCAGTTGTAACGTTTTAATATTTTCCTATATAACATTTGCGATTTATTGTTCGTGAGTATAGCGTTTAAATATCGCTCTTTCGCATTTAACTAAATGCGTTTGATTCCGAGTTTCATTTGCTCAACATGAATATGACGTTCGAATGTTATCGTGCGCTGAAGAATAAGCGGCTACATTTAGCGCTATGTAGGATGCGAATACAACGGCTGCGTAAACAACTCCGTGTTGGAACATGACAATTGTAATGGATGCTGCATCCTTGCAGTAGCTGCAACTCACGATGAAGGTATCTTTTTTCCTAAAAATAATAAAACAGGCAGAGAAAGAGAGAGAAAGAGAGAGAGAGAGAGAGAGAGAGAGAGAGAGAGAGAAAGTTTACGAAAGGTGACACAGAGAAACAGGGTGATACGCTCGAACGAGGGCTGCAGCAGCCAAAGGGGGTAGGTGCGCGGCACAAAGGGTTGTGCAGCTGCCATAGTCGAGACCTCTCCAATTATGGTCCCGGCCTCCCCTCGCGTGTGTGACGTCGGCGGCGTTTCATTAATTTTAATGAAATATTCTTAACACTCCCGTCGGTTCTCGATTCAGGCTCGTGAGGCCCGGGAAGAGGCCTACGTTTGAAGAGGGCCTGTTGCCTTTTATCATAATTTCGTAGTCCTCCGTAAAACGAAAAATGTAGTGACGAAAGAGGAGTTATAATTATCGCGAAGCGCGAGTTGTGTCCATCTGTGTTTTTAAAGTGAGGAATTTCGACAATAATGCCCACGTGGATAGGAACGAGTACGACTGAAATAATAGATCTGCCGCTACCGTCATCCGGGAGCTCGCGTTGCGGAAGAGAGACGGCCCTGCGTAATCGCGTTGTTTACGGAGGCCGGGAATTGCATTGCCGGAATTCGCGAAGACGTCGCTGGAGAATTTTGCGCCGCGAGAAGGGGCGAGAAAATGATGTCTGTACGAGCCTGTTCCTAGGCGACGGAATAAGTTTTATTGCCACGGCTGCATCGTTGCACATACGCGCGCGCGGAACAGGGTGGCTGGGCGGGGGAGGATGGCGTTAGGGGATCTCCCTGAAGCTTTTAATTGCGTCACGTACCATCCTCAAATTTAAATGTTTGCTGGCAACGCGAGGCCTCGCTCCTCATCTCGTTCGGGTAAGATAGCAAGACGACGAAGGCGGATAGGAAACTTATCGGTATGCCGAACACGCCGTTCCTAAACCACCTATTATCATATTTATGATGTCTTCCCATTTCTGCGAGGAAAAGAGGCAGGAGGGAGAGAGAGAGAGAGAGAGAGAGAGAGAGAGAGAGAGAGAGAGAGAGGGGGGGAGAGAGAGAGAAGGAAGGAATAGCTTATACGCTCACCGTATCGACTCCCCAAGGTGCATATTCCTCCGTGGGACCTCCGCCATAATCGAATGGGATTAAGCCATTATCGGGACCGTATTTTTCTCTCCGTTATAGGAGATCGCATCACTCGAAATTAGTGTGTATTTTAACGGTCGGACAACCTTCGCTTATACATGATCGGAGAGATGATTATGAAACTGCTATTATAGATGTTTATTATTAACCTGACCTACTCCTCTTTTTCTATAGGTTACTTTCTAGTTTCATCCCGATCCCTCTCACGCTCGGATAAGACTTTGACACGACGTATAAGGCTCTCGCGTATCTCGTGCGATTATGGAATTAGAAGGAAACCGTGTTGAGAGATAAGTTTAGACAGCTCAGGATAGACAAGGGTCATGCACGCAGCGACGCGTGACAGATTTGTAGTTTTTATATAACACATCTCGAGAGAAACGAAAATCATCCCAAGCTTTCGGGGCGACCTTCGTAAAGTTAATATCTCTCTCTCTCTCTCTCTCTCTCTCTCAGAAACTTTCAAGATGCATTGTAGCCTGGTCAGCGATATCGGCACCGGTCGCCGAACTTCCGCCATGGGAAAACGAAAGTTCGAGGAGCTTTCAAACTGTGACGTTACGCGCGAATATATCGCCGTGTTATGGTTTGGTGCTTTTGAACGGGGAAGTTAAACACGGGGTGGCAGGCAAAGCGAGCGTACAAAGTACACTTTGCCTCCTGTTAGCAGGATTAATAACTTCGCCACAGCTGACTCCCTCCGTCACGTATAGTATATAGTTGCGTTATGAACAGAAAATTATACCTTGCTCTCGCGCGAACCGCCGACGAAAAGTCGCCCGATAAATTATTAATATATATATATCGCTCTTCAATAATAAACTGTTGAAAAGGGAACAGTTATAATTATATTCCTATGAGGCCGTCGAAATGATTCTCGTGTTCAAGCATCCCGCTAACTGAATTTCATTTTGGGATCCAGCTAAGCTTATCTTAAATTGGTGCGCTTTACGTGGAGCTTTAATTCTGGGACGTTTTCGAGGCGTTTCGAGGCGATAAAGTCACGCGGGTGATGCATTACGTGACTACCGCCACGTCAAAAATACATCGTAGCCTATCTTGACTACTGCGTTTTGGAGAGCCAGGGTTAAGCGGTGTCACGGGACGGTATCGGCATGAATGTTTCATGAGGCTGCTTCACTTCCACACGCGGGAGATCGCACACGCACGTGTGCGTGCTCGTGTTTGCCGGGCGACAATCCAGGAACGCGCACCTAAATCATTGTCACCTCACTGATTGGCCGGTGTCCATGGCGCTCGTAAAAAAAAAAGAAAAAAGGTTTCGAACTCTCGGCCGCGTCTCGGTCCTTGGGCGATCGTTCGTTTGTGTTTACCGCGGAAATGGCGAATCAGAAGAGTAACGAGAGAATTTAATTTCCTCCATGAAGAAAGAAATTATTTTACTAGAGAGAATAGATTGTAACTATGTTGACGTACGTTTATCCATCCTTTTAGTTTCTTGAAAAGGGATATTATTTTAAAATAATTAATTGCATTTATAACATCAGGATTTATTACTTCAGAACTTATTACTTTTATTTCTTCATATATATACTTCTAAACTTCTCATTTATTTTATACGATTTTATTTTCAAGTCGCGATAAATGGACTTTTATGAATAAAATAAAAGCTTCGTCCATGTCGTCTACATTTCTGTAAAAAGTCCCTTACGTGACTTTCTGCATTTAAAATGAAACGTATGTAATTCATGTCTTTGAATAAAAAGTAATAACTACGAGAAAAAGTGGTACACATAGGCCATAAAAATGCTTCATATTAATCTACAGAGATTTGGGGACAAACAGACGGAAGTTTTTTTCTTATAAGTCGAACGAGACACCTGTCGAATGGACGATTAATTCGAATCGCTCGACGGGTTCCCAATCGACGACGTTTTGGCAGTTTTAGGTCGCTCGCATTGTTTATTGAAAATATGCCGGCGTCACGTCGACACGTCATCGGCAAGCGCGGGCGCGATTGAAGACAAGAAAATTGGACCCGCGCTTTCGCGGTCCAAAGTCGAATTCACCGCCCCGGCACAAAGCAAGCCCGGAATAAATTGCGCGAGTCGCGCCAGCCTTTTCAGAATACCATCGGAAGTACGTGCCTTGAAGGATACGGGACCGCTGCTCCTGACAACTTGCGCGCGCGCGAAGCTCGGGCGAACAATGGGAGAATGTCGAAACTTGTGCGAAACGAGTACATATGTACAATGAGGTGTCTTGCGATATCGCGGAGAATTTTCCGCACAATTAACCGTCCTCGTTTTTACTGTCTGTTTTGCATTCTAAATGTAGTTAAGTAATTCCTACCCCATGTTAGTAGTAAAAATATTCTACGTATTAAATTAAGTAAGAACACGGATATTAAGCGCTTACTGTTAAATATACAGGAAAATTCGAAATGTTCTCAACGATGAATAAACAATGTTGGCTGGTGTGTGTAAAATTCGATCAACCGTGTCAGTTTTAGCGTCGAAATCTTGGAACAGAGAAGATATATCCTTATTGCTTTATTACTTTAATAGATTTATTGTTTTATTTTTGTGTGTTTGTTATTTTATTTTAGGCTTAGTTCTAGGTTTAGGTTTCTAAACAGCATTATTGCTGATAATCGCCTTTTGCGATGCGGCACACAATCACTGTTCTTTCATTCCTTTTATACCGCTATTGTCACTGCATCTTAATAAAGTTATTATTATTATTATTATATCCGACTGAAATAAAAGGAAAATGATTTTTTAAATACTTATTAAGCAATGAGAACGCGCAACTGATAATGACGATCATGAAACGCCGAATGGGTCAGCGTTTGAAAAATTAAGCTTGATGGAAGAGGTGCAATTCTCTTTGAATGCGACGGGCGAGGGACAAAAGTCCGATGCGACGCGAGACAGACGCTCGACGGTTTATTTTGCATCGCTCCGGAACATCCCGAGATTGCAGATCCGGCCGATTGATCTCGGATGAATATTTAAGCCTGTGGCACACTAACGTATCCTTCCCAACGTATCCTTACCTCCCTCTCGTACCTTCCCTCTCCACACGCACACGCACACACATACGCGGGATGTATATCGGCATCGCCAAAGGGTGAAATTTCCAGCGATGTTGATAGACTTTTTCATTCCGTTCCTCAACCTGCCTGAATTTAATGGAATTCGCGAAAATCACCGCTCCTGATAAAATATAAATACCGATGTAATAAATTGTAAGACGACTTAACTGGCCAGAGATGGTATTCTATTTATCACTACGTATCAACCATACGGATTGTGGTCCTTTACACGGAAAAAAAAAATTTGTTAACTTGACTAAATACATGAACTAAATATAATTTATTTAGTTTTATTTAGTTCATGTATTTAGTCAAGTTAACAAATTTATTTTTTCCGTGTACGAGTAATAAATTTAATAATAATAATAATGCGCTAAAGCATCTATAAGATTCTCCCCCCTCCCCTCTGGCTGAGGTAATATTTTTCGCAACAAATTCTTTAACAGTTTTCGTGATGGGAGGAGGGAGAGAATCTTATAGATGCTTTAGCATTATTATTATTAAATTTATTACTCGTAGAGGACCACAATCCGTATGGTTGATAAATAGAATTATCCGTAGTGATAAATAGAATACCATCTCTGGCCAGTTAAGTCGTCTTACAATTTATTACATGTTAATTATTTACTGGCGATTTAGGAAAATTAAAGTTTCTATAAATACCGATATCGATGGTGAAACATAAAGTGGAAATATTACCAATTTAATTACAGGCAAGACGTGCAATTTATATTTCCCATTTCGTTTTGCTTTTTGTCCATATTAAATATCGAAGATACACTGCGTGCGCGTCGAGCTTTTCTTCGGCCGTACGTTTACCAAGTTCCTCCTAGAATTTTTACGCCTGTTATATCGCACGTATATCGTCGCACCTACGCGAACCGCTTCGTACGTCGCGCAAATTAAATTTTATCGGCCAAGTTCCACCGCGGGTGGTATAAGCGGAAGTCCGTGCGCAAATTACATCCGATAAACGCGTTCAACATATTTCGCAACAACGAGGCAAAACTTCTCGGCTCGTGTCTCAGTTTGGCTAAAAAAAAAAAACGGCAAAGGAACACGAGAACTCACCTAATTCGCAATTTCCGAAATATCGGATACGGGATACGCGATAGGCGTACTTTGGATAATTTTAATTCTCACGGGTATATAAAATTACGAATATCCAAAATCGCGAATGCACACGAGCCGTTATCAGGGTATCATTGCCGGGAAATAATTAACAAACAACGTTAATTGTGTAACTTCCCTCGCCGTGCGCCATAAACATAATTCTCATGAAATTCTAGCTTGAAGCCGGGGAAATGCCGTTTCTCTAGAGCATCCGCGTGATATTATGTAGGATTGTTTGCCTGTATACATCACCCAGAAAGACGAATGTAAATATCAAGATACAATTAGACGTATTTTCCGAAAAAGCATTTGAAGTTGGAGTTTACGGTGGATCCAATTTCTGTATTCTCTTGTTCTCCGTATGTTACGCGTTACATCTTATCTTTTTATTCTGTATTTTCAATTTTTCCACTCGACGTCACAATTAGGTCATAATACGAGAACAATAGTAATTCTGTAACTGAAAGCACGGAGTCTTTTCAAGAACTGGATGCTCTTATAAATTAAAGTAAATTATTAATCCACTTTTAACTGTTTACTGTTTTTCCCTCGCTTTTGCGTCTAATTTTACCGAGCGGTCGACGTGGCTATTCTCATACATTACAGAACAAAAGTTTTTAATTGCAGACGTTTAACAAAATTGACTACTGGAAATCTTTACTCCTTCAGTCACGTCCTAAAATTCATGTAAGACGACATGGATAACCTAACGAATCTCGTTTACGGAATTTGTTAGCCGATCGCCGCAAACGGGTAGTTTCCCAGTTGCCACATTGTTAAATCCACTGTAAGCTTTCGAACGGCATAAATCACATCCCCGATATCATAGTACGCGGCCAAACACAAAGGACTTTACGCGAGTCATCGAGGTGGGTGCCGGGGAAATTCGAAATACTCAGCGAAACTCGGGGAAACGCCGCAGACCGTTCCATTGCGCCGGGCGGCTGATAAAATTATGATAGAGCATCAATCCTAATGGAATAACCAGGAAATATCAGCTAAGCTCGAGCTAAGCCGGTAACTTTGCAGATATTTCGCCGATCTCCATAACTCTGGGCGACGGAGCAAAAAATAGTATCGCGCTCCTTAAATTTACACAACTCATATGGTTTTTTAGCTAAAAAAAAGTGACGAATAGAGATGAAGATTATCGGCTTCTACATTATTTCGATCATTGTTTTCAACGTTGCGAACATTTGAAAAATGACGTAACGCGTAGTTAAACATGTCGGTTTAATATATATATAATTATGGAGTAAATTTATTTTGAAGAGATGCAACGCCATTTTTCCGTTTGCTGATGGCATCATTTTTATTTCTATGAGAAGCGTTGTAGCGATCGAAATTTCAATTAAAACGAGAAAGTATATATGACATATCTCCCAATCGAGGTATTTTCAGAAATAAAATAAATGCACCGCGCGCGCGTATATATATATATATATATATATATATATATATATATGTATGTATGTGTGTGTGTATGTATGTGTCTGTATGTGTGTGCGAGTGCATGTACGAACGCGCCCCATCGTCTGGACCGGCGTTACGTCACGAAGTCAAGGAAACGGCGATAGGCCGCCGCTGTACCAGAAAGAGAAAGGGGGAAGCGGCGAACGAGGCGGCCAGGGTAGCGAGGGGAGAGAGAAAGTGAGTGAAGGGGTTGCGGAGGTAGGGGTGGCCGCGCGCGCGAGCAGGCGAGCAAGCGAGCGAGCGAGAGAGAGAGAGAGAGAGAGAGAGAGATGACGCGTGGCATCACGTGGTGTATTGATCGTTGCGCAGCATCCGCGAGAGCCATTCCTACCTACTGCTGCCAACCTTCCTACCTACCCCAAGCACTCTACCCCTTTCCCTCACACTCCGTCTACAGTCACTCGCTTCCCACCTCCCCCTCCCTCGCTTTTCCCTTCACCCTCTTCATTCACTCCGTCCCCCTCCCTCTCCCCCCGAACCTCTATTCTCCTCCGACCTCCGCTTCTGCAACACACCCCCTCTCTCTCCCCCAACCCTGTGTCCTCCCTGCTTCTCGACCGCTCTTGACGAAACCCCGTCAGACATCCATCCTCGTGTATCCAGCGAGTTAATTATTAAATGCATCGTCGTGCCTGCCGGGTAGCCCCACAACCCCCCGTCGCGCATCTCCTCTTTTCACCCTCGCTGGTCCACGCGAAGTCTTCCTCTTTCCCCGCCGCCATACATTCCCCTCGGTCCCTTCTCCCGTGGCAAGACACGGTTCATCTAAAATTTTCGGCTGGCTCGCTCGTGATCCGCGGGCTTTAACATCAAAGCGAGTGTAAAATTGCTTTCATCACCTCCCGATTGCGATTGCGGATTTCGTGTCGAATGCGTTAGATCTTCCCCTTTGTTAATCCCTTGCAGGGGAGAAAATACAATCGAGGTGTACTATTCACCTGTCAAAATTAGACTGGTGAATTTCACGTGCCTCTTGTATTTTTTTTCCTTTTTTTCGAGTAAAAATTCAGCTAGTGCTTGCGTGGAGATTGGTGGGAGAGTCAAGATGGCTGTTGCACAACACGTATAACATTCTTTTTTTCCAGCAATCCATTCCATTTCCTCCGAACGCATTATCAGTGTAATAGTTTCGGAAAGTATCAGTAACGGAAGCGGAAGATGACAAACGATCTGACATTTATCATCGTATACGTATACAGACAGTAAATTATTCAGTACGTCAACTTGCCTTAGGAAGTCCGTAATGTTCCATGTTTTATTCCCTCGCGGTAACTTTGATTGTCCAGAATGTCCGGTCAATATGAGAACTACATACGTGTACAGAAATCAGAAGCTTTTCGGGAGATGGAGTTTCCCTATTCCTAAATCACGTTGAAGCAGAAACACGAATCATTATCAGGCACATTTAATGTCCATATTCTAGTTCTAAGAATTAGAAAAAGATAAAGAGTAAGTTAAACCGAAATTAAAATTAATCTAAATTGATAGAAATGGACATTAGACAGGAAGACTGATCTATCCCCTTTATGTTCCGTACACTCGACACTTACGATTATATTTCTTTTCGACCGAAAAAGGGGAACACAATGTCTCGCGATAAATTTAACCGCCATTAATATCGCCGCGCATCCACCTGCTGGTGTAAACATTTTTTTCGCACCGCGGTATAATGCCCCGTCGCGCTTGTTTAAATGACGAGTATTGACTTGACCTCGTTTCTCGGGGAAATCGGGGTGGTGGGACGGGGGGGGGGTTATATTTACGCGAAAATGAC
The DNA here is from genome assembly GCA_003063805.1 of Aphaenogaster ashmeadi. Lineage (NCBI taxonomy): Eukaryota > Metazoa > Arthropoda > Insecta > Hymenoptera > Formicidae > Aphaenogaster > Aphaenogaster ashmeadi. The sequence continues at coordinate 68,166 of NJRQ01000409.1, forward strand.
GGCGCGCCCGCGTCGCCGTCCACGCGAAACGGTCTATAAACGCGAGGGGGGTGCGATCGCGTATGAGCTCTCGCGCCGCGCGTCGCAAATTAATTTTAATCTGTGGCGGAAGCGTGCGTTTGCGCCATTCAATCTCCAAACTGCCGGATCGAGAATTTATCACATTCTGATACGCAATATCGCCTAAATGTTCTGCACGGACATGTTCGTGCCGTGTCGATATATGAAGTTATATATGTATAATGTAGATAATCCAATAATAATTGAAATGAGACCGATATGTGAATAACACAAGTAAGTAGAAATGAGCTTTGTTCGGTTGGGGTTGGATCTTCGTGCCTGATAATATTTTTACGAATTTATATACATACATTTTCAGCTCTGCAAACTGTGTGCCGATTACTGATCCACGGAAAAAAATAGACAAACAACCCAGACAGCACAGGATATCCTATGGACATCCGTTTTGTGTCCATTTCTTGTCGGGATGTGTATGGACCTTATAATAATATCCACAGGATATACATTTGTGGACATATAGGAATATCCCAAAATGGACAAGTTTGTATGTCCATCTAATATCCACTACATCCGCGAGTAGTACGCAGCACCACCACTAGATGGACGCGGAGTTCTCGTATTTCTTATAAATAAAAAACCATACAAGATGAAATAAAAGACGCAGCATTACAAAAGTCTTCATCCATATTTTAACGAAATGGTTTTTTGAAGACGAGTCCCTAAAATTAGGCTCCAATGTGTGAAAGTAAATAAGATGTATTTTGACAATACAATTTCGTTCAGTTCTAAAGTTAATGCAGATACTTGATATTCTTGGTGGTTATATGTAACAAAATGTATTAATATAGCTTTTATCACGTCCACC
>NJRQ01000409.1:97008-116177 GCA_003063805.1 Aphaenogaster ashmeadi
AACAGGGAATTCACAAAAATTATTATTACGCACCAATATCCGCGGTTGACCGACATTTGGCCTATTCTCATTTATGTTTAAAAATTAAAGTGTCATATATCTCATTATCCCATTAATCCATAATTAATTCCTCACAGGAAATTGTAGAAATAATCAAGCCAATAAACAATTCCGTTTTATAAGAAGGACTGGAATCTTCACATTACTTCACGTTACCTCTTGTGCTTGATCGCTTGAAATTTTAGATAAGATTTTTATCATTCTTAAAATTAGAAAAAGATAAAGAGTAAATTAAACCAAGAGTTGATCTACATTGGTAGAGATGGACATTCGTCGGCGTTTTCCTCGCGCGCGCGCGCGCTGTTCGGGTGCGGGCCTACCGCGTTATTACGCGGGCACAAATCAAAATCAATAAGCCGATTATTGGCCGCGCCGAGCGGAGATTACGCCGCTTTGAATTGACACCCCGACGAGGCGCGGAGTGTGCCTCGGTGCCGCGATTCAATCCCGCGGGCTCTCTCCGCCGACAGGCGGACATCCGTCCCAGTTCCTTTTTCCACGCGCGGCGCGCGGCGGAGAGAGTCGGCGGCGGACATCGCGGCGGGCAAAATGGCGCACGACGCGAAGCGCGCCGACACCTTCGCTTATTCGCGCGTTACGGGGCGACGCGGGGTGTCTCCCGCGAACAAACGAGCCCCGCGACGCGCATTCAGCCGGCCGTGAAAGACGGCGCAAACGGCGTTCGTTTTCCGCGTAATTTCATCCGCGCGGCATGCGCGACGCGGTATTTTCCCTACCGGAAGAGAATTTATCAATAGCGCCGCGCGAGCGTCGCGATGCCGCCGCCGCGTGGCGCCATCGTACGAGATGCCGCGATGAAACGAGCCGTTTGCAACGAGGCGAAATGATTACTTTAGAAAAAGAAGAAATAGGGGAAACGCTCGAATATATTATTTGAAATTTAATGCGCGCGAAATGGCACCGACGTCATTCTCGTAAATGTGTACCCTACTGAAAATTTTTTATTGAGATAGGGCCCTACTAAAAAATTTTTATTGAGATCATAATTGAGAATACAAATTTTTCAGTAGGGTAATCACGAAGGAATAAATTTCCCCATTTTGCACATTATTGTGGATAATATTTAGTTCTTGCAGAGAATAACTGAGAGAAGTGTATTTATTTAAATAAATATCGCTGCCATGTTATTTCAGATTTGTCGACGTTTAAATTTCACTGCATAAAAACACACGGCGAACAAAAGAGCGCGGTATTTGGCCGAAACGGGGCGAACGTCAAATAGGTTTTTCTAATCAAATTGCAATCGCTAACATTTCTGGCTGTCAAAATTTTCAGTTGGACGGTATAGAGATCCTCGTAAATTCCGCGTTATACGAATCAAGTGTTATTTCGGCCGCAAAAATCTTCACAGGAAATTTAATAATAAATCCATTAAAAGACTTATTTAAAATTTCAAGAGATCAAACACAAGAGGTAATGTGACGGAAGTAATCACGGAAAGAATGGTTTTGTTGAAATATCTAAAAATTTGGTCAGATACAAATTTGAAAATAATTCTATTGGACCATTAAAATAATTATGTAGGACGCCCAAAATAGTTGCTGGAATATCAAAACTTTTTGTAGCATTATCATAATGTTTGAGCGTCCCACGTAGTTACTTTTGATGGTCTAACAAAATTATTTTCAGATCTGTATCTGGCCAAATTTTTAGACATTTCAGCAAAATCGTTCTTTCCGTGATGTGAAGATTTTAGTCCTTCTCTTAAAACGGAAGTGTTTACTGGCTGGATTATTTCTACAATTTTGTGGGGAATTAATTATGGATGGATAATGAGATATATGACACACGGAAAGAATGGTTTTATTGAAATATTTAAAAATTTAGCTAGATACAGATTTGAAAATAATTTTGTTGGGTCATCAAAATAATTATGTAGGACGCCCAAAATAGTTGCTAGAATATCAAAACTTTTTGCAGCATTATCATTACTGTCTCTTATACACATCTAGATGTGTATAAGAGACAGAGTCTAACTTTTAATAGTCTAGAAAATTATTTTCAGATCTATAACTGGCCAAACTTTTAGATATTTCAGTAATATAAAAAATTTAAAGATATCGCCTCGTATTAAAATTTACGGGGGTACTTGACGATTTCCATTTTCTACTGTTAGCTTGGCGAAATGGGACAAACTATGGGCAGGATGCCTGAAACGTGGGAGGGTCTCCTGGAGGAGAGAGACCGCGTTTTACACTGGAGTTCCGAAGTGTTGGCAAGAGTGCAGGATAATGTTACGAACGAGGACACGTTCTTGATGGACTACGATGACGAGAAGATTGACGCCAAGATCGATACGTGGATTAAAACTAATCAGACGCAGATTGACGAGACGTTTAAGAAATATCCAAATGCGTCAGATCTACTGAAAAATGTAGTCAACGTTGCAATCCAAAAGGTGATTGATGCATCCTCTTTCTCCACAAGACATATACGTCAATTAACAAAGCTTTAAATCTTCTTCGCAAACTTGTAAAATAATTTATATTGGACATAAATTTAATTTAATTTGGACTTATTTGGACATATCCCAAGTAGAACAGAAAGTCATGATGACGTCAAAATGATGCTAAAATGACGCCTTTGACATCATTTTGAAGTCATGATGACGTCTAAATAACCTCAAAATATATATATGATGTCAAAGGCGTCATTTAAGCATCATTTAAGCATTATTTTGACGTCATCATGACTTCCGTGTTCTACTTGGGATGTCGCTAAGTTAGATCGTTTCCCGTGTAATGTTTAGCTTACTGAAGACATACGGGCAAAAACGAGGAAGGATTACCAAAACGCGTACAGCGACATTAAGAAGTTCAACAAGAAGGTGGATCAACTGGGCACGGATGAAAGAAAAACTCACGCTGATATACAAAATCTGGAGGCGGAGTGTGCGGGTGACACGCAAAAGTTTCAGAAGAAATTTGGCCCGTTGCGAATAAAAGTTTTCGACAATTTGAGGACCGGTGAAAAAATGATATTCCAAGATAAAAGGCTGAAGAGTGATTTTACCAAAAAAGTATGAGTTTCTTCTATATCCACGAAACCTGCAGTTTATACCATCCCGACTTACCAACTTAATTCCGCTTATCAGGTTTACGATATTGATCACAAAAACTCTGCCGAGTGTGTGAAACGGATCGATAAATTGCTCAAAGACTTCGAGAAGAGTGTGGCGAAAGAAGGAGTATAAATAAAACGGTCCTCATATCGTCAACTCGCACCTACGACTGATGACGCGTTTATAAAAAGATTATTAAAAAATACAACGAATTTTATTTTTGAGATATTGCCTTGCTTTGTGATATCAGTTTTATCCGAAATCATTATGTAAGATGGAAAAAATTCGGTACTTCGGGTTCGCACAATGAATTAACATTAATCAAGCTACGGAAAGATGGATTCGCTCTTGAATGCTTTTGTTTGATTTCCTGTTCTGTACACAACCGGTTACTTACGTCCCGAACAAAAAAAGAGGATAACGAATTCCTCGATAATCTTCCCGTCGTAATTTGTGATGTGAGTGAAGGGAAAAGCGAAGCCTGATGAACGTCTAGAACGAAGAAGAAACTGGGTTATACAGGGTGTCTCGAAATCACCGGATATTTCTTTCATTATATTCTGATTCATTTGGAATCGACTTTTCCTCGGTATACAATGTAAATGTCAAAGTGTCGTAAATGTACAGCCTTCGAATAAATTATAATTAAGAAAAAGAACCTCCAAGCTTTAGAAGAGACAAGATGATGGAATTATATTCTTCAATAAATTTTATACGGATTTAATAGAAATTTAATCGGGAGCTTAGTTATAAAGATGTACAGAATTAAAAAATCTGAACGATACGATAAATGGTCTCGACATATTGAGAGAAAATTAAAAAGGGAACTTTCACGATTCCAGGACACTCTGTATAGCCCAGAGGTTCCGCCCTGCTTCCCGGATTGCGTCACAGATTCGAATTCTCTTCAGCATGCGATAGATCCGGACTTGCAGTGTCATAGAATAACGCTAGTAACCTTCACGGTTCCTTCGGGACTCGTTGTATAGATCCTTTTGCGTCGCGTATTCTTGAGTCTCTCCTGGAATGCCGCACTCCAGATGACGGGCGGCAACGGGATCGGGAGAGAGAGAGAGACATGAATATAAGACGACGCCGGATTTTGTTATCGGCTTGGTTGGGATAGGCTCTCCCGGAGACTCTCGTAATCGGGAGAGCATGAGGTAGCAAGTGGTTCGCAGCTTTCTGTGATGCTACGATCCAGGAACGTATCTTCACGATGTACCATTAAGGCGACTACTTCTGACGTCGACACAGTCAATGCCGGAAAAGTTGAACCAGTTTTAGTGAATTTTTCAGGAATTTATTTTCGTCTGAACCGAAAATAACATTTAATTATACCGGACGATTCGATTATATCGATTAGCGAAATCTGCCTGTTTTAATAAGATTTCGAAAATTTGGCACTTTTAACGCAACTCATATTGGGGTAATGGAATTTATAGTGTTCAAATTATATGTACAATTCATGAGATTATCAAACATAATAACTGTAAGCCAAATACGGATGCACATTGATGGAACCAATTTATCTTAATGAGATTTTCAAAATTTGACACTTTACATATGGCGTATTAGAGCAATAGAACTCACGCAGCATTCAAATTATTTGCGCTTTGATATACTAGGCGAATCTGATCCTATTTGAAAGCTGTAATATAATTTACATATTATAATTTACACTGATAACTAGATTTGTGTATATAAATTATAATAATTACAAAATAAAATAAAGTGTAAATGTAAATAAATGTAATAAATAAATAAGAAAACATGAAATATAAAAAAACAAAGATTATAAATTAAAATAACTTCAGTAAATGAGACAAAATAATCCAGTGTGTCCAGAAAATAGGATATTTTAGATACTAATAGATTAAAATTATTATATAATGTACAACGTCCAAAAAACAGCTATTTCCACAGAATATCAATTAAAAATATACGTGAAAGATTACTGAGAGACTCTTCTGAAAATACTAATCGTTTAATCAGATCGATACAGTCTGAACGCGATTGGTGTATATTTAATGTTATAAATGGCTTAACGTGCGAAGTTGCATCAATTGTGGGGATTCGTATTTAAATATTCATGAAGGCGTATGTATGTCCCCCCGTGTTGGTATAGTAATCATAGCTCCTAAAAGAAAAAATTAATTTATACAATAAAGCATTTTAAATTGCAATGCTCGAATTTTTAATTGAGAGATTTGTCATCTTCTAGTTGCATATTTTCTTGATACTATAATAAATTTTCGAGAATTTAAATTGTCGTAAATTTTTTAAATTTTCGATTCTTGTGGTTTATGAAATATCGACAGTTGAAAAAATCTTGATGTCGGTAATTATATACAATGATATGTCGATTATTGACAGTCAATTAAATAATGGCGAATTTATCGATCGTCGATAATTGATAAATCAAAATTTTAATACTCAAAAATCGACAACGTATTAGAAAGATTTAATGGCACTAATTAAAATTTCAAAAGTCATGATTCTAAGAATTCCTATAATTTACTTTACTTTTGAGAATTCAAATCGTAAGTTTAAAGTCAAAATTGATAAAATATTGACGTCCATTTCCACCAATGTAGATTAATTTTAATCTCGGGGTTTAATTTACTCTTTATCTTTTTTTAATTCTTAGAACTAGAAAAAGATAAAAGAGTAAGTTAAACCGAGATTAAAGTTAATCTACATTGGTGGAAATGGACATAAGAGATTATAATAAAATAGCACAAATCAAAACTGCGAATTCGTTTATTTACGCATTCGGATCTGAAATTCTAGAACGATCGATCATCCATCCGGATCGCACGCGAGAAATGCAAGATGCTCGTAGCGCGATCCCTACGCGAAAGAGATAGAGAGAAATGCCAATCTTATTTAAAAATTTGTGGGATGTGAAACAATATTTTCTAGGTTAATAAAATACTACAATGTGATACTCGCAGTCTATCACGATATGATATTGTGCGATCTCTTATTTCGCTTCGTAATTGCAGTATACAGTTAAAAAAAATGCGAATAATGATTTTCGATAAATTTCTTAACAAAAAATGTCCGATGGAATTTCAAATCAAATTTCCGATAAATTCTGCTATATGTGCGGTTTCAACGGTCTGACCTTATTACCCGCGTCGCTCGATTATCCGAGAAAGAGGTTGACGTAACTTGTTTTACACGCAAAACGTGTGTTTGCAAGTGTGGGTATATATATCGTGACTTCTTTAACAGTAAAAACGCAACTCTTTACACAACCTTCAGTAGCCGTGATCGTCTAGTGGTTAGGACCCTACGTTGTGGCCGTAGTAACCCAGGTTCGAATCCTGGTCACGGCAATGCGTGAAAGCATTGTCACGGTGAAGGTTTTTTTTTCTTTTACTTCGCATTAAACATTATTCGAAAATTATTTGAAAGCATTGTTACACTAAAAATTGCTTTTTAATTTTTTATTTAATATTTAAATGAATTAACTGTGCAAAATTGTATGGAATTATTGCCACGCTAAAAATATTTGATTATTATTAATTGTGTAAATCTTCTAATTTGTGATTACTTGCACAAAATTTTAAGTATTGTTATAGTAAAGGTTTTTTTTCTCTTACCTCGCATTAAACATTAATTTAAAAATTATTTGAAAACATTTGTCACAGTAAAAACTTCTTTTTTATCTTTAATAATTCGATATTTAAATGAATTATTCACTGTGCGAAATTGTATGGAATTATTGTCATGCCAAAAAATATTTGGTTATTATTAAATGTGTAAATTCGTGATTATATCAATTCGCATGAAATTCTATGGACTGTCGCATATACATTGTATAGTTCCGTTTCTCGTAATAAACTCAATGATATTAGTATAACTGATGAGTGAATGCGATGAAAAGAAAATTTTGACGTGTAGCAAAATCAGATGCATTATCGCAATCGTTCTCCGAATACCTTTGCCGAAAATAATAACAGATTGTGACATTTGATATGTCGCCGGTGTGGCCTTATGCAACAGTAAATTAAAACGTGAAATTGCATTATTAATCATGTCAGCAAAGCAATTTGAGAAATGATCAGCACACATTTGCAAATTGTGCAATTATAAACTATTATAAATCAAAGTACAATTGCTGTTATAGCAGTACAGTGAGAGATCGCGTGCGACTTGTGTCCGATTTAAAATATTTAATTGGACTTTCGTTATTCATCGAACAATATGATCATCCGACATCGATTTTTGTTATTAATTCATATCCTATACTGTGCTGGTTCGTATAAAAGTCTTTTAATTAACATTATTCTATTATATTTTAATAGTAATATTATGATGATTATACTATAACAATTAATTTTTTTAATAACGTAAAAATTCAGTAACATGAGTGAAACATGGATCATTTCATATAAAATCAATTATTCAGTTAGATAAACGCGAAATTTTCATTACAGTTTGATTGCCTTGTATATGATCAAAAAAATCTTTTCTTTTTATTAATAATCATCTGACAATGAGACAATGACAGAAAAAAAGAGTATATTTGAAAGTAATTTCAAGTTCTTAGTGTGTAGTTTAAATTGCTCTCTCTTGATGTTACAAGATTTGCGAATACATATTATTGATATAATTTATGTATCCAATTTCATAATGAATAAGATATATTTGCAGCGACAATTTATGGTATTTTATTGGACGCAAACGATGCCGAAACTTGCAATTTGCTATGCGTACAATGTAACGCTTCCGCAGTATTTGCAAACGACCACTGTGAATGCAATTTTGCTGACGACAGTGACAAAGGTATTATCATACATTTACAAGTACATTTTCCGTGTAAATAAAATGCTAAAACAGTTGCCAACAAAGCAATCCTGCATATTTCACATTTTAACTCAACAATACATGCCAAACTCAGATGCAGAATGCATACAGCGCATACAAAGAGAAATTCAGGCTATCGAACTAAATATGCTTTCCGAGGATCCGACAGATGAGGAGCGAAACGTGCGTTCTATTTTAAAATACAGGCGTCGTCTCAGACCGGGTAAGATAAGATTATAGTTCTATAAAGCACCTCAACTTTCTATTCATTTAAATGTCTCAAAAGTTTCGGAACGACGTGCTTTCAAAAAAAGTACCGCACATGCCTCACTTCGTATTTCAATTTCAAAAACTCCATTGTCACAAAACATTCGAAAACTTTTCCTCTAAAAGTAGGTCCACACAATTTTACAGTTAATTATTGACATAAAGGTAACTTCGTTCATAAAGGACTGATTAGTATCCAAATCCGAGGAACCTAAAACTTCAAAAGGCGTTTAAAAGTCGCCTAAGAAACGCCGTGATAATTAAGGCATCTTTTAGACGTCTAACGCCGGGGTATCTGAAATAAAGACTGTCGAATTGCCTTGTAGGAGATGCCGAGAAAGTGGCACAGTATTTTATCGATGGAGGACCAGCAGCTGGTCACTCCCATTTTGTCAGAGCGTTCAATAGCGCCGATTCTGCAACAAATTCGTTTTCGGGCGTGGTTGACGAAAGTAACCCCGAAGACGGATTTCACGGTGCATCGTTAACCAGTCCCGTTTCTTGGAATACATGCGACTCTCCGTTGTATATGGTATCAGAATCCGCACCGTACGCGAGTCCAACTATGCAGGGCGCAGAGTATCTTCCGACCTTAAGGGCGGTGAATCCAGGTAGCACCTATCCAACAAACGGATTGTACGATCCGATGATTCCCTTGGGTGCGATTTATCCACATGGATTGCCTCACGCTTTAATAAGAGCAGTCACACTCCCCAGACACATTTTGCACCATGTGTTACATCCTCGTGTATACCATCGTCCTGTGTACCATCGCGGCATCGTCAGAAGTACTAATGTGAGTAATATTCAATAAGATAATTTGCAGCCAGTATAATAAAATTTGACAAACACTATATTCTGAGTAAAGGTTCTATACAAATAAGTCTAAAAAATTAACTGTACGCTGACAGATATATATGATAATAAATTAAAATAGAAAATTTATTAAAGCTGTAATTAAATCCTTTTCTATTAGTTCCCACAGGACGGATCAGGTACAGCCATTGTTGGTCAATCATGTGAAAATAATGATAGCTCTACTTCCAACCTTCCTACCGCCAGAAATAATGCAGTAAGTTTCACAATAATATGAGTACGATGTTCTATAACTCGTGAATTTTATTTAAGATTCTTATGTAAATTCGTATAATATTTCTTAGTAAATAATGAAATAATGAAGAATTGTATCGTTACGATCAAGAAGAAATTGCACAACATTCCGTATATTAATACACACCGACTTGTGACATTCTATATATTGATACAAATAATTTTTTGCTGAAATCATTACATGTAATTATATACAACTGACTAAGCATTGAACTGATTTTTGTAAAAAGAGAAAAATTATGGATCAAAATTTATCTCTTCCAGGATAAATCTGCTGACCAAAATATTCTTGGATTAATTGATTCATCACAGTATCCAGGGCCATATATCACACAGGCGATGTACCAACCAATGCAGTATCAGCATTTCCCATATCATACACAATACACTCCTTATTATAGTCCTTTGATGAATATGCTCCAGCCTATAACTAATGGATATGTTCTTCAACCTTTATCGCACTATGCACAAGGTATATCGGACCCGCTGACTTCTGCGACTAATCCATACTCTTCTTGCGAGAATAACGCAAATACTGATCAGCAAAATAGAGTTTTACCTGTTGACAAAACACATTCCAATGAAAAATCTAGAAACAACATTCCTAAAGAAGAAAAAAAAACCGAGAAAAATGGAACCGATAAATCATAAGCATATAAATTAAATATATTGTATATATATCTAATCTATCCAAAATAAAAACCTAAATTCTTGATAAATTATTATATCACATTTGTACACATACTCCACTTTCCACCTTCCACTTTCCATCTCCATCAAATATACCATACCCCCAAAATAAAATTAAGAACAGAGTCAAACGGATGTCAGAGAATAAATGAGAACAAATGAGGCAATAAATATATTATATATATATATAAAGAGTTTGAAATCTTCCTTACCTTCTTCCCTTGCCTTTTCCTTTCTTTGAATTCGACGTGGATGGCTGCGAAGACGGTTGTTCGCTAGAGCTCTGCTTGCCCTGGCGAGTCTTCAGCTTCGAAATTGTGGTACCGACGTATTCCAGGAGGGAGTCTCTCGTAGGAAATTCGGACCGTACCGGCGTGCCATCGTCATTTTTCAGCTGCACCCGAATACGACCACGGAACAAAGGTTCCTTGCTGCGCTCCTTCGGATGTAGTTTATTCTCTACACCTACATTGAGTCCTGCTGCCAGTAGGACATCCCGTATTTCCTGATGCGTTGGATTCTCCACGCATTTATCCTTGGCCAATTTTCGCCCGCCAGCCAAACTCCTTTTACTGTTCAGATATATTGGATAGATGCATACCCATCTGTAAAAAAAACATGTTAAACAATAAACGGATTTAAATTTGTGACTGTAAAGGCCTAAATAAATAAAATATGTCAAATATTTTAAGTATTTTTTAAAAAAGCCCCTATTTTAAGATAAAACCACCCATAGTGCCAGGGTCTAATTTTTTTGACCTGTAAATTCAATACTGACATACCATATTGGTTCATTCAAATCAACATTATAGCCTGATCTACAATGTGCTCGTTGCTTCTTGTTTCTTTAGAAATTAACCAATTGCAGTTGATTTTAAGAAGAATAATCGAACAGGATTGGATTAATTTCTAAGAAACAGGAAACAAAGAGCACATTGTAGATCAGGCTTATAGGTTAAGATAATGCATAGCTTGTAATGCACTTTTACGAGCTAAAGAAACATTTATGTTACTTAATATTTAAGAGATATACATTAATTTTTGAAGGTATTTCTCTAATTTATTGTTACCTCTCACGTTCGCTGTGCTTCTTCGAAGGATTCCACACGAGCGACATGCTACTAACGCTGCTATTCGACTACCAAATGTGAAACTGATGTACCGTATTAGCACCATATTGCACCGATTGCACGCTCTTTGGAGAATTTTCGGGTTTCTATTCACTAAACATGATTCGAATATAAACACGTGCGGATTTGTAAATTTTTGCACAGTCAAACAAAATACAGCGTCTATTAGTACATTATCACGATCGCTCGATAAGGCAAAACTAAAAGTTCTAAAAAATTGGGAAATATGCACTGCAATTTAAGAAGCTAATTTGCAGCTAAGTAAAGATAAAATATTTTTATTTGTATACGAGTTTTGAGCGATATGTGCATCGCAATGACATTATCAGCGTTTGAAGAAGTATTGATGACGAGGCAAAAAAAAATATAAACCACGGGCTCGTCCGGGATTTGAACCCGGGACCTCTCGCACCCGAAGCGAGAATCATACCCCTAGACCAACGAGCCATGTGATAGTTACTGTCAAAGAATGACCTGAAGTTGTTACGTGATCTATACAGCTTCGTACACAATGTACATACAAAAGTTTTCTGCACGAGATAAATATATAGGTAAAATATTTTAAAAAAAGATACAATATGCTGCTTTTCGTACGTCTATATAATATGAATAATTGATCTTTCCATGCATATACTGACGATATTTTACAAGACTGCAGATAATTAATAATACTTCACTAGGCTGCTTAAAACAATTGATTTTTGATATAATAAATATTGAAACTTAGCAAAAAACGAGGCTAGTGATGTATCCTCTGTAATTTAAAATATCCATTATTTCCTGCCTATTTTTGTACGGGAACTGTTATGGAGCTGTAAGTTTAATTAAAAAATTGGGTTATTGAAGACATATGTGAAAGTTGATTTAATTCATACATTTATTAATTGTCGTAAATAAATTAAACATGTAAATTACATAAGTACAATATACCTAATAAACTTCAAAGATAAATTTAAAATATATGTGTTTGTTTGGATCATATTTATAACATACAGTATATGTAACAATAAACAATATCTTGTATATAAATTTAATATTTAAAATGCTACAACTTTCTGATTTTTTGAATCAGATTATAATACAGATTAAAATAAGCATATAAATTATTAAAATAATACATATCTTAATAAATCTTAATAAATATATATATATATATAAATTTTGTGGAAAAATTAATATAATAATGACTTGGGCAAGATTTTCTTTCCACTAATATTTCTTGATGTATAAGGGCCAATTTCACCAACCACGGTTAACTTAACCGGCCGGTTATTCCATTGGAATTGACCAATCGCATTTGTTAATTTTGCTTAACGACGATTAAGTTAACCGTGGTTGGTGAAATTGGCCATAAAGAGTGAAAATTTAACTTTGTTTTTTCAACCAATGATATAGAGAAATTTTTATGTCAAATCTTTTGACATGACTGCAATTGTTATACCTCCAATTCTTTGAAACATAATTTCAAACAATTTTACTAAACCGTCAAAAAAATGCATATGGAGATTTATTTTTTCCTACACATCTTTAATTTACTAAAAGAATTACTAACTACTTATTATATTTAAGCACTTCTTTTAATTATAAACCTTAATCCTTTCCCTACTGTTAATAACCTAGAGCAACATTCTCTTTGGCAATATTCTCTTTTTCAAATACGTGTATATATACATATACTATTTGTATCTTCGCTATAACAATTTTAGTAATCAAAATACCGATTACAAAAATTGTACCATCATGTAAAGTATTGGTATTTTATCCAAATTCGGAATCATGAGGCACATGGTATTTGTCTACTTATTATCTTTAAATAATACTTGATAAATAAAATGGCATTTTTCATAGCTATACACACAGTAGTTATCATTAAGTTAGCACGCCTTCTTATTAGCAAAAAGATGCCAAGATATTGCATCTAAATATTTTTACATTCCGACATTTTTGAAAAATTTAGAAAAAGATAATGTGCAAATGAAATCAATTGAAAATTATGCTACATGGTGATTATGCACACAATGCATTGTGTAAATATGCACGCAAACATCTATAACAAATAATGAAGAAAATAAAAAACTGATATCTATATCAATATACGAAAGCATGTTCTAATCCAGTAAGGAGAGGATTATAGCATAGATTTCTAGAATCACAGTAGATGTATTAAATATCATTCTATCAATTTGTAGATAAAATGACAACTTTTTAGATATTATATGCCAAAGTTAGACTTACAATCATGAAAAACTACCACAGAAATGGGAAGAACACAGTATAACATGGTGATAGGCACACCAGTAATTGGCAAAATGCTCTCAAAGTCTTCCATTTCTGGCCTATAATAATAGTGATTCGTTATTATCAATTGATGACTCACATCTCCATGTGAATCTTTGATCGGGTATCTCAGTAGCTTACAATACATCATACAGTACTATACTAGGCGCACACTATAATCATGTTTAGAAACGTTTAGAACAACACTCTAGTGCAATAGGAAATACGATGAAAGGACAACAATTAACATATGTAAAAACGAAGGCCAGAGCAAATGTTACCAGTTGAGGCCAAATTTTTTTCACTTGGATATATCATCGTATGCCGTATCGAGTTTTATTCGAAAACGAATCTTGGTGTTAGGTTACCAGCCCATCGCGGAAGGAACACGAGAACCTACTGTAAAATCTTTATATTGCGAAAAGACACATATCTGAAAAATTTACCATGTCAAAAGGTTTATTGAGTTAAATTAAAATTTTTAAATTAAACAATCATAACAAACCTTGTCTTTCAGTCGTTGACAAAGTTGTAGAGCAATAGTAAGCAATACAAGAGCCTCGTTCAGCCATGGTACGCTGCACTCCGCTTGCTGGGTTTCGTATTTAACACTGCCATGAGCATTTTCTAACTGATAAATAGCTAAAACCAGTTTGTAGCTTTGAATGTAAAAGCTAATGGCCAAATTCTCTGGAAGATTTGGATTGAGAGATTTCTGTGAACAAAAAAAAAATGCTAAAATGTCTATGAAGGAATAAGATAAATTTCACGTACCATATTTCGACTCTTGATAAGATCATCAATTGTCTTCTTCCTAGGAACGATCAAGCTGGTTCTGCTCCTCTGAAGGCAGCCCAGGATATTACCTAGCACATGCATGACTTCGTCCGACGTTTTAAAAAGGTAATGTCTGTCTACATTGTCTATATGGGCGATGCCTTGCTGTAAATGATTAGCAGCATCTTGAATTTGTTGCAACTTCCATGGATGGTCACTTTGAATACTCGTCCTCATATTAACATTCTGTTGTCGCTGCACCTTAAAATTCACTTCCTACAAGCATGAGAAATATCTCAATAACGCAATAAAGTGAGTAATTCTAATTTTATCTTACTACAACCGATCCTGAGCACGATCTTGAGCGGGCACTAAAGACACTTTACCGCATTTGTGATACTGTCGCCAGTCAGAACAGCAACGCACTTGACTTGATCATGCGGGGCCGCGAAGACAAATCTGTCGGTTTTATTGTGCTGATCGTTACCGAAGAGAGCCAGTGGGAAGCGTTGAGCACATTCCTTAAAATAGACAAGCAAGATTAATATGCGTGGGCAGCGTCGGCTTCCGACGACGATCCACGAGTGGAAGGGACTAAATGCTAGGCATCATATACAGGAGTATTTGTACAGAACTTATCCGATTGTATACATACCATCAAGATGTTCCGGAGCTGCGACAACGAGGCGTGCACCTCCTCGTGGAGCACCCACTCGAACTCCATTTGCTGGAAGCGAATTCAGCGGGGTGTTATCGATTCGGTCGGGACGGGGCGTTCGCGTTATCTATCGCGGAGCGCGCTGTCGGGGAAATGTCAAAACGGCATAACCTCAAAAAAACGGCCGCTGCGAGCCGACGAGACGAGCGGGCGTGAAATAATTTAGCGCGGCGCAGGAACCACGCTATCTGACGACTAGAGACTAAGCATCTAAGGCGATTAGATAAACGCTAAGTAAAGGTAAATAGCTTACGAGATTGTGTGCCTCCTCCTTCTCGCAGTCCGCCATTTTTCAACTGGCGTCTCGCGCGGCCCGATGTCTCCACCTGTCTGTCGTTATACCACGAGTGCACAACTTCATGCATATGTGATTAATGGGTTTTGTGTGTGTGTGTGTGTGTGTGTGTGTGTGTGTGTGTGTGTGTGCGCGTGCGTGTATCTGTATGCACTACAACGGAATGTATACACGATATTTTGGCGTCCCGTTCTTAACCGACGAGCCAGCGCGTTGCTGACCATTCAGTAGCAGCGAGCCCCTCAGCTCAGTATCGATTGCGTAAGTGATCGCGAAGTATTATCGATCCCCTCTCACGCGCGAGAGGGAGCAGATTTGCGAAAACAGATCATTCTGCCCCGTCATTCCCGGCCTGAACGCCGAGTGTGAGTCGCGTGAGACGTGCTGAGAGCTGAGACTGCTGAGACGTGAGTGTGAAATTTCTCGTACGTGAATTAAGCCGCGAGTGGACGGACGGCAATAATCGCGAGCGGCGTCGAGTTACGAGCGATAATCGGCAAGCTACTGCCCACGTACAGCTTATTTCACTCGATTCGGCCCGCGCCGAGGCAACGAAAACAATTCGGCATCCTTGGTTGGAGTTAAATCGAATAAAGACACGTTGATTATGCGCGGATCTTGTCGGCGTTGAGTCTCTTTAGTAACAATAGAGGTGACAATAGAGGCATCGATAATGTATCGATAATGATAAATTTCCAAAACCGATTCGAAAATTTGAACGCCGCCATTTCCGTACTCGATTCTTGTACCTGCGACTCTCGCAATTATTGTCGATCGAGATTATCGTAATTTCCCGTTATTTATTGCAGAATCATCGTCGGTGTCGCGAGATTACCTCCGCTGAGACCTGTTGCTTCCGCATCGATCGTAAGTACGTGCTCGCTAAATTTATAAAAAGCACTGTTATGTTCTTCCGATTGAGGTCAAAGGTCGTTCTAATATCGTCCGAGATCCCACTAGCTCGCGCAGACCCATTCGAACAACTTGACTCGATTCGAGGAACTTGAAACCACTTAACAAAAATTAACACACTTTAATGTTCGCCATACGTTACGGGAATATATTAGCTGAACCGGTCGCAAGCACCGAGCGACCGGCTTGCATGAATCTCGCTGTTGTTTATCAAAAGCTCATTATAGGGATCGATCTTCCGCCCATTGATTTGATTTTTCCGATATCGATTTTTTCAATCAGCTTCTAACATACGTCGACCCTGCGTACAATGGAGGACCCAGGGAGAAATGGCAATCTGATCGATGTCGTCTAATCGACGTCTGATCGACATCGATCAGATTGCCATTTCTCCCTGGGGAATATTAGATATTAGGAATAGGAATTAAAATTTTAGAATCACAGTCAAAAAAAGTTTCATTTCAAAATCGATCAACACTATCGCGATGTTCCTTTGTTAGAGTAAAATGCATAAATTAAACATGTTTTTAATTGAAAAGAAGTTTCATTATTAGGTATCTACCTTATTGTACCTACGTGCTATATTGCCATTGATATTTTTAAAATATCAATAAAACAACAAATTATATTTATAATAATTAGGATAAGACCGTATATATGTATAAACAATTTAAATCGAGAGATAGGCCAATGACGGTCATAGCGAATCTTATAGATGCTTGTTAGCATCAGTATATCATTAAATTGATTTTCAATTTAATGTTGTGATATTCGAGAGCTGCGTTTTAAGACCGATAGTAACGGCGCGCAGTTTATAGAAAAGTCACACATTAATATTATTGGAGCACTAAGATCCGCTATGACCGTCATTGGCCTATCTCTCAAATTATATTTAATTTTAAAATTAATATTAAAGAACCAAATCAGCACAAAACTATTGGTTTTTATCAGTAAATTGAAGTGATTGAATATGATGTGGTTAATTAAATCTAAAATGCAAAATATTTAGAAGTTTTCTTAAACCTTAAATTCCGGACATTCATATAATTACCCCAGACACATTCGAAAAATCCCCCGGACGTCCCCGGACGCCCTAAAAAAGAGGATGGTGTTCGGGAAAAAGAGGACGAATGGCAACCCTAGATATACGAAACACAACATGAGGCTCTGCGCACAATAGAGGAATATTAGATATTAGGAATAGGAATTAAAATTTTAGAATCAGTTTCCTCAATGAATATTGAACGTAACGCACAATGGATATTAATAAGATATAAGATATACATGTGTTATACCAAACACACACAAAATAACTTATTATTTATCTATATGTTCATTGAGGAAACTGATTCTAAAATTCTAATTCCTATTCCTAATATCTAATATTCCTCTATTGTACGCAGGGGGACCTAACTTATTATTATTTATCTATAGTGTTCATTGAGGAAACTGATTCTAAAACTCTAATTCCTATTCCTAATATCTAATATTCCTCCATTGTGCGCAGGGCCTAACTTACAATGCTATATCGTTGTCCTTTATTAAAAAATAAATTGGTTATTTCGTAGTGGCATATGTCGCTTCAAATTATTCGATCGTTATCAGTTTCGAGATGAATTTATGATAATGACGCAGCCCCATATATATTGCGAGACGAATTTAGAATTTATTAAAAATGTCTTATTTTGATTGGCGGGAAATTATGATTAATAATCTTAATAAATGATTATGGCGGGAAATTTGACGTAATCTTTAAATTCCACGAAATGAAGCATCACACGTTTTGTATAAAACTCAAGTAACAAAACTAAACAAGAGAAAACTAAAATAACTACGAAAGTAACGCTTGAGACATTTTATCTAAAGTTTATTCTTTTTTAATTTCTATTCCTTTTTAGAATTTTCTTTCTTAATCATGACTTTGAAGTTATATTACGATCTACTCTCGCAACCTTCAAGAGCACTGTACATATTTTTCAAAACGTGTAACATACCGTTCGAGAAGAAGATTGTAAATCTGAAGAATCTCGAACAATATACTCCAGAATATGAACAGATCAATCCGTTCAAGAAAGTCCCCGTTATAGAGCACGATGGCTTTAAACTTGCTGAAAGGTATCAATCTCTCCGCAAAATAATATAAATACAATACTTGTATTTAATTGTTTTAACCGCCTTTGACCGTTTTAGCGTTGGGATTACGCGATACGTATGTCGAGAATTTAAAGTGGACGATCACTGGTATCCGTCTAATTCGAAACAACAGGCGAAAGTTGACGAATACCTCGAGTGGCAACATCTCAACACAAGACTTCATTGCGCAGCGTTATTCTTAGTGAAGGTGAATGTCTTCTTTGTGTATCTGAAATGTATTTTACGCGCAGAATATTTAAACATATATTTAAATATTTAAATGCATTTTTTTAAATGTAGTTCCTTAATCCACTCATGCGAGGTAAGCCGCCAAAGCCGGAGAAGGTGGCCGAGTTGGAAAGTCGTATGAGCGATTGTGTTGATATTATTGAAAACGTATGGCTGAAGGATAAGCCGTTCTTGACGGGAAATACGATCAGTGTGGCTGATATATTCTGTGCTTGTGAATTGGAACAACCGCGTAAGCTATATGAATTCTTCAACTCCAGGCATTACACTATATTTACAATATGAGTTATAAGGATTTTTTTCTTGTAGGAATGGCCGGTTATGATCCGAAAAAAGGGAGACCACGCTTGACTGCCTGGATGGAAAAAGTTGTCGCGGAAACAGGCCCACATTATCAAGAGGCTCATAAATTTTTAAATCAAATAGCTGCACAACAGCCACAGCAAAGCTTTACTTTTAAACTTTAATTAAATCACTCTGTCCATTTTGATATTCATAAAAATATGTATATATCGTATATGTAATAATCTATTCTAATCTGTATAATGTATTCTACTTGATATAATATAATATAGGGGAAAGTAAGGAAAAACCGGGTAGGCGGGTCAAAACGGGTACCTTTGTTTTTTTGTGATAGGTGCTGCCATTTTT
>NJRQ01000409.1:117572-162776 GCA_003063805.1 Aphaenogaster ashmeadi
GGTTTTACCCTACTCTCCGCTAGTATATATAATATTATATAATATAGTTGATATCTGTATAATGTATTCTAGTTGATAGAACATAATATTTTTCAAGGTTTTTATTTCGATACTTTTGGTATTCTTCGAATAAATATACACATTTATATGCGTATTATGGAAAAACTAATATTTGTCGTTTATTTATTTTCCATCCATTTATTTGCCATTTATCCATTTTAATAAAACTGCGGTGCTGCACAATTTCTTTACAAATTGTTATAAAAGTATAAAAAGTTATGATTATGTAACAATTAAGAAGCATTGGAACAAATATATAGTAAGCGTTATTTCTTACAGATACGCGATTTTTAAATACATATTCGTAAAAACGATCATATTTTATTAGCTGCTTTTGGACACACATCTTTCCATTAATAATTAAAATTATTTTTCAAATTACTGACTTTACAGTAAGACTCTTCGTTATAAGGCACGTTGGAATATAACATCAATAATGAGAAATTGTATAAATTTTTCACATAATTTATAAAAAAATTCACATTGTTTCTCGTTTTTGACGTTATTGTCCAATGTGATTGCAATAAAGAACCAAGACTCTTAATAAAACAAGATTGCAGTCGATTGCAATTTTATTATGACTATACTGTAATGACTTATGACTGTAAGGTACATGAGAGGTAGCACGTTCGTAACATCCGTTACATTGCAACATGTAATATACCGATGAGCTTATACTTTCCGTATCATAGCTATTGCACAATACATACGCCATTTATCGCACAATAGTAAGATATAATGCGAGGTGCGCTGAACTTTTTGTATTTCGCAGTTCATAATTTACAAAGCAGAACATCAGACTGTGAACAAAGTACCATAAAATTACAGTAAGCGTTTATCTTACGACCAGGCACACTTTATCACATTCGTGGTGTAAATCCGATACGACTGCAAGACACAAAATACTCGCATTCGTTACAATTTATACTATATTGACTAGAGATACATAAATTATCAGTGAAAATATATAAATATCAAAACAATAACACATTTCGCATGTCATTCATTTTTCTTATTTTTTATTATTTTGGTCATTGAATGAATTGATACTTTACACAGAGATTAACGTTTACGGATTCCCGTATTTTCTATGATAATTCTCAGACAAGTTTTTTTAGCTTAGGCATTCTCTTGGGACATTTCTCCACGTGGATGCTCCAGTGACGAGTTTGGCACCTCTCGTCGCAGTAAAAGGCTGTCTCGCAGCCCAGGCACTTGAACATGGATCCGGTGAGGCCGCAATTAGAGCACTCCAGATTATTCGTAGTCTCCAGAGTGCGATTCACCTTACCTAGATGCGGTGTTTCGCAGTTACGATTCTCTTTCCGCGCGGGTTCCTTGGCGGCCAATGCACTACTGGATGCTAAGATCGTACTGGACTTGTACGTCGATGTGGGCACTGAGGATGCTACTGTCGGCTCTTGTGTATTGTCATCGAAGATCGTTGTCGACGACTGAGAATAAGCATCGTCCGCCTTTACGTAAGGTAATCTATCCAATATTAAATTCTGTAGTTGACGGTAACCGCTATTATTCAGTCGCGAATCCACATTGACACTACTGACGGGGCCGACGGGTTGGACCTGCTCCTGAGACAAACGTTCGTGATTTGTCACTCTATTCCTCGCCATCAGCTGCGAGGATTCGTTATCCATAACACCGCTGATTCCTCCGGATACTATTTCCGTGTCGTTTCTTCCATACGATGGTAGCGTACCGCGCTGTCGGCCGAAGGAAGCCGCCGCGACCACCGCAGCAGCTGCCGCCGCAGCAACGACATCCGGGATCATCCTGTTCCTGCCGCATTGGCCGTTGCCCGCGGGATAACCGGCCAAAGGGGTACGTGCCAAAGACTGCTGCGCGGAGGCTGCTAACGGCGGAGGTGGTGGTAACAGCAAGGGCGGCAGACAAGCCGACGCAGTGCCATTTTGCGTGGCCGCTGTCGCCGTCCTCAGACGATCGTAGTCCAAGCCGGCAGCGGCAGCGGCAGCGTGCTGATAGCCGCCCGCGGATAAAGTGCCGGAATACTTGAGGAGATCCGTGGCGAAGTGACGAGACGCCGCGTCCTGCAGATGCGCAGGGTAACGCTTGTCGAGATGCTGCATCTGACGGAGCGGAGAGGCGTGCGGATCTTGCAAAGGACCTATCTGATAGCCGCTTATCGGCGGTGCAGTAGCGTGCAGGCGAGAATGATAGGGGTAATCGCCGTAGGGACATATCGCCGAGTGGTAGCCAAAAGTTGCGCCACCGTAAGGATCGAGCTGCAATGATAAACTAGCTGAATGATCAAATGACGAGATGATTACATCTATTGCAGATAAGATACTTTGTTCTCTAAGCGACTAGTAAATATAAAATCGACATCTTGCAAATGCATTTCCTTTATACATTAATTAATCCATGGATCTTCTTATTTTTCTTACCGCATAATTAGATGGGTAGAACTGGGTAACCGAGATAGGTGGACAGATGCCCGGCCTCACTTGAGGCGCGGCCGATGATGCATACAATTGTTGCTGACGTTGCTGGTGCTGCTGACGCTGCCACCTTTCCGTATTCCATTGCGGCGCTACGTTGACTATATTGTTTCGAGTCGCGTTACTCGGTGCACTCGCGCGGATCTTTTGCGTCTCCAGTCCGGGAACCTGTATGCGGAGGAATAGTAGAGAATTCTCAGTAGAGAGTCAATGATTCGATATTATTGAAGAAACAATTGTTGGGGAAAACTTACGCGAGCGGCCTCCGCCGTTGATGCGGTTGGTAAATTTATTCCAGATTGCAACTTAGATTTTGACTTGGTAGCCTGTTTCTTCGACATTCGCGCTACCCAATTGCCCAACGTAGGAAATTGCTCCGTCATGATGCGGTTTCCGTCGTTTCGCTGATTGGTATTCTCCTGAGTGCCTTTATTACAGCTATTAGGCAGGCTATTGTGAAGAAATACGTGTTAAATTAAATGTATTTATACAGATCAAATTTAGAATTTATTATTAATATATAATGTATATGTTATACTTACACGATACATTGTTGGTTTGAGCTGCTGACAGTAGATCTGGATTGAGTGAATCCCAGAGGTATTGTTGGATCCAAAGTCGCAGATTTACTCATGCTTGACGTCACCTAAAAGGATGCAAAACATATTTTAACTATTTAAATCTGATTAAAATTATTTTTTGTGGGTGTTCAAGCCTCTTTGATACAAATAAGTAAAATAAAGACATGATCGAAATTCTATGGATTTCAACATTTTATGGCAATTTACTTGTGCGTTGTGACTATTAAAGATTTTAAATAATTTTTCGCAGATTACCTTCTGCACGTCCCTCGAATTTTGTATGACATCCGTGAAGACAACGTTCTCGCGCGCGACAGGCGAGCCGTAATAATTCGACTGCAGTTGCAAGATGTTAGTCACATTGGCAGCGGGTAGTTGCGGTCGTCCGACCATCGTTGACGCTTCCTGTGCAGCCGTAACTGTGCTCGTGACTGCCCTATTCTTGCTGTTGATTCTTTCTTCCGAGTTGTAAGTTCCATATTCCGTTGTTTTCCTACTTTCTTCCGCGATCGACGGACTGGACGGTAGAGCCTCGTTCGATTTCTGTTCCAACTCCTGTTTCTCACAGGCAATTTGTTTGTTCGCGGCGGTTTCCGAAACCTGTGTCATCTCGTCAAGATGCTCTTGAGCGACAGGTCTTTTCTTCGTGTCTCTCATGTCGCTTTCATCTATGTCGATGTCCCTCGTCGAACCTAAAAAGCTGTCCGAAGGTATCGGCGGTGTCGTTTGTCGATGTTCCTCAATGTCGCCAAACGTTTTAGTGTCCTCCGAAATTTTCTCCTCGATTTCCGAATTCTTCAATTTTGGCGAAGGCTCCCCTCTGTCCCATTCCGCCGTGCTGTTTCTCGGATCTTCAAAGTCGGACGACGAAACCGGGGATATAGCTGGCGCCGCTGTTACGTCGTCGCTTATTATTGTTCGATCCGTATCATTCACCTTGACCTCTTTCTCGATCGGCGAGCACGGCGAGCTGTCACCTTTGTGCCAGCTTTTGGCGACAACCAGATTTTGCTTCAGACACTCGAGAGTAGTTGGCTGGATTGCTATGTAAACCCTGGGTAGCACTGGTGGACTATCTCTTATTCCATCGGGCGATTTGCCCTTGTCGTAGTCGATGGGAGAACGCGGCGACAATTTCGGCGGTTCCGGTGAAGGGGATGGGGAAACACTGCTTCTGGATATCCCATTTACCTTTTCAATATAGATATTAATTAGTGGAAATAATGTTACATGAGATAATCGGCGTAATCAATTTTTTTACAATTTATTTATCAAACATTTTGCGGTCCGCGGATTGGCGGTCTTCTTCTCAGCGAGAATGTAAATTCACTTTATTCTGAGAAGAAATATTTCGCGATATACTACTTCATCCTGCTTCTGTCATTTCACTTACCTGTGTGACATCATTGTCGACGGAAGTTTTCTCATCTGACGTGCGCTCGTCCAGTTCGGTTTCGTAGTCGAGGTCGACGACGACGTTGTCTGTCGTCGGCGGTATAGAGGCGGACAGTTTGCACAACAGCTTCGAGATGTTCTCGATCTGCTTCTCGTAGCAGTTCATCATCTGCCGCAGTCGGGTGCTGCGCTGCGGACTCGTGTCGGCAGCGTTATTGCACGCGGTCATCTCCCGCGAGAGATCCAGCGCCTTGCCACGTAGTTCCCGTAGTTTCTGGCGCAGCCGATTGCGACGGTACTTGATCTTGTAACCGTCGCTCTTCGGCGAGGATCGCCGACTCTTATCCCGCGCGTTGCCCATCGACGGCTCATGCTCCGTCTCTGAGGCTACGCTGCTCCAGAAAGAGGTAGCGGAGTACTCGGACGGAGATTCCGGACGTGGCGTAGCACCGGTGACGATGCGATAGTTGGACTCGTTCCCTAATTCGGCGTTCACTTCGACATTGCGTCGGTATTCGTTGGTAGTGCTTGCTGCGAATAAAAATAAAAAAATAATAACGATGTGAAGAAACCCACATTCGCTGAGTGCACTGAATGAAATCCTTTTTATTGGATTGGGACGAATAATTCGACAATTATCTCTAGAAGAATTTATTGATAAATAATCATAATTAACAATAAAGAGTGACCGCAAGATGTTCCTCAATTTTTTCGTACTCGAATTTGTGGTCACGTTTAGCATCAAATGAAAGATCTCGTTAAGCTGATTACAAATATGTCGGTGACAAAGTGTACCTCCTTCCCGTTCCCGAGAAAAATCCTTTGAATCACACATTTTTTTAAGGATTAACGGCCGTCTGCTGACCTTTAGGGCCCATTTTCTCGGGAACGGGAAGGAGTGTATACTTTGGCATTGACATATTTGTAATCAACTTAACAAAATCTTTCATTTGATGCTAAACATGACCACAAATTCGAGTACGAAAAAATTGGGGAACATTTATGGACATTTTTGCGGTCACTCTTTATTCGTGTAACACCTAGAAATATTAATTAAACATTGACTGTAAAAAATATTGTACCTTCGCGCACAACTTTCTTCAGTCTTAAAGGTGGCACGACTTTGTTGCAGATATCCTTCTTTTCTGCTTCCGGCTGCGTTGTCGATACCACGACCGGTGACGAATATCTCTTGTCATCCCACAATCTCACCACCACATGCTGCTGCAATTTTCTTTCTCCTTTGTCGGGCAAATTACCAGAACAAGTTCTGGAGTATTCTTTCAAAATATTCTTGACGCGTTCGTCGCGTATGTGACCGGCGTCGACTTCGTGGGATTTTCTCCGTTTCTTCACGTCCTTGGTAATTTCTTTCTCGTATTCTCTGTCCCGATTTTCGCCGTTTTTTCT
The DNA here is from genome assembly GCA_003063805.1 of Aphaenogaster ashmeadi. Classification (NCBI taxonomy): domain Eukaryota; kingdom Metazoa; phylum Arthropoda; class Insecta; order Hymenoptera; family Formicidae; genus Aphaenogaster; species Aphaenogaster ashmeadi. Next base: position 123,496 of record NJRQ01000409.1, read on the forward strand.
TTTAATGCTGTTGACCTCTTTCGTAATCTGTAACGTGCGAACCATCGCCAAATGATATCAACAACGTCGTATAATTTAAGTGAATTATATGATACTTAATTTCCAATTTCGACCCGCGGGCTTGTTTTTGATTCAAATTTAATCATGCAGTAAGCGTAGTATAATGATAGAACAAATAGATCATAGCGATGACAGGGTTGGGAAGTAACGCGTTACTTCTAACGCCGTTACCGTTACAGTTACTTTTTTTGGTAACGACTGGTAACGGCGTTACTTTTCAATTTTTGTAATTGTAACGGTATCGTACACTGAGAAAAAAAAGCTGTTGCTTCAATTAAAGTGGTATCACGGGGTGCCAAAAACATAAGTAGTTCATTCAATTGTATTATTAATAGACCCAATATTTGGATTATTAAAACAATGATTGAATTATTGGTTTAAAAATGCAGACATTGGGTCTAATAATAATACAATTGAATGAACTACTTATGTTTTTGGCACCCCGTGATACCACTTTAATTGAAGCAACAGCTTTTTTTTCTCAGTGTAGTTACATTTTTTCAGTAACGGTAACGAATTTAACAGTTACTTTTATCGTCACTTTGGTAATCTTGCATAATCCTTGTAGTTTCATATGTTATTCAAATAATCCTATATCCAGATCGAGATTATTCAGATAATCTTATATCCTAGATCCAGATCATCTTTGTAATTTTATACATATTAAGAACAATTTTAAGTTTAAAATTATTGTATTAAAATTTTTAAACATAAAGTTGAAAGTACAAAACAAGTATAAGTTTGGGTTTATTTATAAATTTAATGAAAATCAAAATTTTTTACATTGCATTTTGAGCGTTAAAAAATTTTCTCCTTAAATTTGTTATGGTTTTTTGAATTTAAATTAAAAAATTTTATTGCTTTTATTAATATTTTAACAAAAAATATTACAAAAGTAAATTTTTTATTTAGTCTATTTATTTAGTCTCGTTTTATCATAAAAAAAGTAACGAAAAAAGTAACGAATCGTTACTTTTTAAGTAACGGTAACGAAAACAAGTTACTTTTGAGAATCAGTAACTACATAATAACGGTAACTAGTTATTTTTAAAAAGTATCTTTCCATACCCTGGCGATGACAATATTACTTGGTCATGAGACCAACCCTTAGTAGCAATTTTTGTAATTAAAATTTTGATTTGCCTTGTATTCTTAAATCATTTTTATACAATGACGAAGAAGCCTCGTGTTTGTAACATATTCGAAAACAATCGTTTCCTTTTTGGAAGGGAAAAAAAAGAACAAAAGAGTTGGCCGACCCTCAGGCCAATTTGCTTTGATACCTGCACGACATTAGTCATGTCTGGAAGAATGTAGTCCGAGCGATCGATGAGCTCACTCGTAAGCATCATTCCGTCTCCGTTCCCATCCTGCTGCCCAAATGGGAATTCGTTCAACCCGTTCGTCAACGAGCCGCTTGGAGATATGTTCGATTGCAACTCGACCACGTCCAGGTTCACGGTTTTCGTCAGCTTGAGGATCGGCGAGCGCGTCTTCCGCAACTTCACTATCGACGCCGCTGACCTCGTTGGCGTCGGCGGTGCAGGTCGGATCGGTAGGGAGCGATTAGGCTGCACGGGGATCACGCAAGGACCACGATCCCTCAAGGCGGTCGCCAAACTGGTACCCGTGCCGCGTTGCAATCTGCTGGAACTGTCGGCTATCATGATGCGAGGTTCTGAAAAAAGCGGAATTTATATAGTTAGATATTGGCGTGACAGAGAGGACACACGACCTACCCCAAAATTTTCCGGATCGCTTAAAAAGAAATTCCCAAAATTTGATCATGTATTAATTTAAATACCATCAGTATTTCTTGTCCTATCGATGAGTACAATTTTCTAAAACATTGTTTAAATTCTTTCTTAAAAATAGCCTTTTGTTTTCAATATTAATTTTAATTTTATCTTCAGAAAAGGCGCACATGTTTTAATAATATTAATGAAATTCAGCACACCATCTTCTTGGAGATTATTTCTGAGCAAATAGGAGCCTTAAATGAGCATGATTTCGAACAATATTTTGAAAGGCTGTATCATTGAAGCAACAAATGCAAATTAATGCGAATATTTTAATAAATTTAGTTTATAATATGCATCAAAATTTTTAATTCTCGAGATAAATATGTTTTTAACAAATCTAAAAAATTTTTATTATAGACTGTTTATATCAGAATATCTTTTCAGATCCCGTATTCCATGGAGAGTGGCCGTGAATAAGCAAGGAAGCACGAATTTCTCTTCATTTACGGTTCTCGCACGTAATCAAATGGCATAATAAAAGGCGTCACTTAAAAGAGACGCCTTTACTATTTTATTACACTTATATAAATAGAGGAGATTAGAAACCAGTTTATACATACTACTGATTGATTTTCCTGAAGGTAATTATTTACATTGTATGCAATTTTCTATTCGTAGTATACACGTGATGGCAATATATTGGCAATATACTATCTATTCTTGAACATATATCTGATATCAAAACTAAAGATCGATGACGTTATTTAGGTGATATACCGTTTTTGTTCGTTATCACGTTCTCACCCGACATATCCGTGCTTTCTTCGGTATCGCCGAATCGTTTCAAGATCGTCTGCTTCCAAGTGGCTTGCTTCGACTCCTCGCTGGTCAGATCCACGAGAATTGGAGCTTTCCCGTGCTCTATTGAGGCGACTATGCTCGACGTGGAACCCGTCTCCACGCCGCCGACGTCACCCTCGTAATAATCCAGGTGTTCCAGTTCTTCGTCTTGGCCGCGCATCAAGCCCCCTTCGGTCTTGCGTATCTTCGCGGCAGCGGCGGCGCTATTCTGCTGCTGCAGCTGACATTCCGCGCAATCCTTACACGTGGCACACACATCAACCTCGTCCTCTTCGAGCTCCGTCGAGCTGGAAATCCGCGGACAGGCCGTCCTTTCTTCGTTGCTCGCGTCGCTGTTCTCGCAGAAGAGCTCGACGATATCGCAGGCGATGACGTTGGGGTCGTTCGCATCGATAACCGTGGAACATCCACCGAATCGGGACAAGCTCCTCTCGATATCATCAGACTCGCCGTGCGACTTTTTGCCACGGGATATCGTGATTCTGGGCCAACGGGCTCTAGGCGCGAGCGGCTGACTGGATTTATCCTTCGACGAAAACTTCTTCTTCCGCGGCTTTAGCGCCATATGTTGACCGTGCGATCGCATCTTTCTTACGCGTTATAATCGTGTGACACGAGACTCGAGGACCTTTCCGATAGTTCGACAAGTGACTCGCCGGAACATTTCGTGTTCCAGTCGCATTTAGAATTATTCAGATAAATGACATCCTCCTCCCTTGCATTCGCAGGACACGCGCTGCAGTAATAATTGCGGTTGAAGGGGGGGGGAGGGGGGAGGGTTGCAAGAAGGGCAATTAAGTATTAAAGAGCCAACGGTATACTTTAGCAGTTTTGGTCGATGAAGTTGAACAAAGTCTCGCGATGCAAATAATACATAGGGGGGGAGCGAAGAGACGCTCGGCGCTCGCGAAAGGGAAGGCAATAATTGCGAAGCTTCGTGCGGTACATGTCAACCGTTCTACATGGTGTTTTTTTTTCTTTTTTTTCGTCAGAAGTCTCCTATCGATTTTTATCGATCGTTCCTCGTACGCACTGTGCATCGAGTGTCTTTCACTCCGCACTTATGGTAACAGTACACACGAAAAAGGGAGAAATTACGTTTCGCACGCGATGCACGCCCCCCTTGTCCCACCTTCTCTTTCTCCACGTCTCTGTCGGACGCACACACGCATTTCTCTTTTTTTTTTTTTTTCTTGCGCGGAAATTCACGGTCGCGTCGAAGAAGTTGAAAGCGAACCCCTCGTAGCAATCGAAAATCGAGAAAAAAAAGTCTGTACTAAAAACTTTCTTCGTTGCAACGTGCACATGCATATGCGTTATTACCATATGTCCAACTTAACATTGCAATTGCGAATATAATTGTTGACGCGATAATTAACGTTTAAACGAAATTATTGGTAGCGAGCCAGTATGGAAATGGAAATGAGCTCATAGTTTAGATCGCAAAATTGCTGGTTTCGTAATCTAAATTCGTAAAGCCTTCAACGATCTATTTTTATAGTTACTTAGTATAGTTACAAAAAAACTCATAACAGCAAGTTATTTTTCTATTTTTGTGGATGAGATAATCTAAAGTAAAAATGGAAATAAAAATATAAGAAATATATTTTTTTTTTACTTTTCACTATTTACTTATAAGTTGCATCCTATCTTATTATATTAATTGATAATTACATTTATTAAATAACTTTTTATTAAATTTTATGATCTCTATATAAAGTATACTATAACATATTTTAAAGAATATCCCTTTCTTTCTCAAATGATATTTAAATAAGACGCTCTTTTGCATTGTGCTCGTTTGTACATGTTCTTCATTTTTATACATCATCTTTTTCAGGTAAAAAATATGACGGCATTTGTTAGAGATAATTATAAGGAAATATTTAACGTTACCGGTCAAGAGACTTCGTTCCCAATCACCGAGGTCGCGCCCTCAATTTTGATAACGAAAGAAGCACGGATGCAAATTACCTTTGCAAATTAGCTTCGGCACATTCAGTCTTTAAACGAATACGGTAAACAATCGTGCAAAATTGTGACATCGAAACGACGACGTCGTAAATATCCACACAGATGAGATATCACATTTAATTTACCGTTATCAAGATATGTTAATGTACATGTATATTACATGTTTATATAATTTTCATATATATTACACACACACACACACACACACACACGCATCAGACCGAAAACGTTATACTCCACTGCTTGATATACAGCGATGAAGCTCATGAACGCAGGCTTACTTTTCGTTATCACTTTCTATCGTTGCTTTTGATCATTAGCATCCGCGAGTTAATGTATATCCCACACCGAATCTTACATCACCGTATCACTGCGGCAGGAATCACGTGTCAGCCACCCACTCATCGGAGATGCCACTGATCCCGCAATAAAGCCGCAGAAGACCGCGAGACCTCACACGTTACTTCTCTTTTTCTCTGTTCTTTTGTAGACATCTGTTTCCTTTGAGACATAGCGCATCTTCTACTTCTTCTTATCCCCCTCTTCTTTTCCACTCCATTTTCCATGAAAATTTGCAGAAATTTCCACACTTGATGATACCTCGCATCTAAAATCTGTACGGAACTTTTGCAGAACGATGTCGTCCTGGACAACGGAACTCGCTGTCCTTTTATTCAACGTCCCAGCGGGCCCGCCCGGGTCGCGGCGAACATCATCCTACGCGCCGTGCAGACGACGTCCACGGTATCCCCCCACATGTGTCACAGAGCTGCAATGTAGACTGTCATGCGGAGGAGCGAGCCGGCCGGCGAAGCGATAGAGCAATGTATTTTTCCCCCTCTATTTAACACCACACGCGTGACGGCTCTCTTTCGGGAGCCCTTCGGTGCGACATGCGTATTTCAATTGGCCGTTCAGGACGCGCATCCTCCGGCGCAGGCGGAAGGACGATCGGAGAAGGGACACGCGAGTCGATCACGTTGATGTCTCCACACAACCACCTTTTTTTTCTTCGGCTTCGTCGCGCGCCTACGCGACGCTACATTCCCGAGAAATTTATTCTCCGAAGGTCGATCAGACCAGGAGAGATTGGAGGATCCTCGAAACTTAAGGGGTTCAATTTGGGAGCAAGAGTCCTCTCTCTTTTTTTTACGTTTCTGCGAAAAGCATTATACGATGCTCGATGCTTATTTTAAACGCCTCGACTATAACATATTAAGTCGCATTACAGGCAACATATAGCTGCTAATGCTTCACTTATCTGCAGTTTTATGCGGTTGTACGGTCGCTCAAGGATTAACGATAAGTACGTGACGATAAAAACGCGGCTAGTCGTAAACTTGGCGCGCGCTTTCCCTCCGTTTTGATTTATGCTTACCGTGAGTATATCGACATAGATATTATAATTTTGTAATAATCTGAAACCGTGTAAACTAGACTCTGAACATTAATATTTCTTTGAAACAAAAAGCGGTAAATGGTATCAACGTGAAGAGAACGATCATTCTTTATTAGATCTGTTTTTACAGGGCTTTGGCTAGGCCGACGAGTCTCGCAAGCGCGCGTAAAACTCGTTCGCGTCGTAACAACGGCATTCCAAGTTGGAAAACTCGTTTCGACGTCGTTGCTCAAGAAGAAAAATAATAATAAAATAAAATTTCCACGGGCTTTCCCGAGTCGCGGCCGGCGCGGAGAACTTTTGAGCGCCTCGTCAATACGAGGGGATGAATGCTTCATGCACCCCCACGCGGATAATGTTAGCGTGATGCGTATAACCAGGCAGTGGGACCCTTTCGCAGGGAGAAAAGAGGCTCTTTCATAATTTACCGGTCCACTTACAGGTATCTTCTTTGTAGTTCAGCGTTATATAAGCCCGCTTAGTTAGTGTACGTAGTGCAACCTTGTACTACCCCACCCGGCGTCCGAGAGAGTGTCTGGCGTCGTTTCTTTGAGTGGCACTATCTAGCAAGCGTAATATAGTTCCCGAAGAGAGGAGAGGAGGATCCCGCCTTCGATCGCACGCTCGTCCCGAAGGATTACTTACGAGAATATCCACGCGGCGTGTTACATCATACGGTGGCTCCGTATTGATATCGGCCTCGGGACAGATAGAAGCATATAATTAATCAGGCGCAGAAACGACGTTTAAATTGCCGTGCCACGTTCAACTTTAATTAACCGATAACGGACAATGAGCGGCGATAACGAAAAAAGATAGCGGTCGTTTCCTTTGTTGTGACAACGACAACGACGTTGTACATGTGCGGCGATGTGACCGATGAATGCAATGTCTATAGATAGATCTTTACAGCGAACGTGTGCCTTTGCTTCGCCGGCGATATCTACGTCCGGGTATATAAGGGTCATCGACATATTCTCCTTTGCCAATATCGACAAAATCCGGACAAGATCGGCCGGCGAAGAAATCGTCGGCTCGTTCTCTTCCTGGAAGCTCTACCGATGACGATCTATCTGCGCTTACAACGTATACGCTTATAGAATCCCAACTATCGATTAAAAAGTTCCGCGGGCCCGACAAACCGCGCGATTTCGCGTTGATATCCTTCGAATTCTTGCGAGCGAGCATGACGCGACATTGTGTCGAGCAGCGAAACAATAGAGAGAGCGGGGTAAAGACAGATAGTATGTATTTTCGTAATTTGAATTATATCGATCCGCTTAGGCGTAATTGCTCCTTTGTTAAACAAGCAGAAAAATAAAGCGTACGCTTTAGAATATTTAACAGACGATTATTCGCCACATACTTTAATAAGAAAATAATTGAGAAAATGGATTTCCATCTCGTCAAGGCTATCTGGATTAAAGCTATACGAGAATAATTATTGCAAATACATTCTAAGTGAAAAAAAAACTCACTCGATAGGCGGAGCTCCAGAACGGTCCGCGACTCGGCTTATCATTCGTTGACGACGACGATAATCAGGCCATCATCCGGAGATGCATGGTATCCTGCGCTCTGTATACAGAAGTCACGATGGACCTGCGATCCCATCCAGACATCATCAGCTCATCCGGATGTTGACTTTCGCGTTTACCCGGACCGCACATCGATTCACCTCCAATCGCGTCAGATCTTCCAGTCACTGAAGTACTTTTCCGTCATTCAAAACTAATTTTAATATTTATAAATTAAAGCGCCGATGTTCTGATATTTCTATTAATCTTCATCAATCCCTTGTTTCAGTGTTTAGCTCCGGGCGAAACCACGTTCCTATCCGGGAGACGCAGGAGATTCACGTTATCAATAATCCATCACGTTACACTTCGAGCTGTCCCGTGTGTACGATCTGCCGTGTGTAATTTCATGTCCACGACGACGCGACGCCGACGTATCGCGCGCAACGCGACGCGACAGACCGATGCGTCGGAGCCGGTGTGCAGCACGCGAGTGTGATCGCCGCGTCGAGGTACAACATAGCAGCGCCACGTGGTACGCCGAGGTCGTTACCGTGGGGGGCTGTCGTCGTTAGGACTCCCCCGGATCAACGACGACGGCGAAGGCGACGACGACCTGCGCCTCGTGTCCTCTATTTCGCGACTACTCCCCGGGCTGGACGATCTACTGTGACGTGATTTGCAAGGTGGACGCAGAAGTTAATTATTTAATGAATAAAAATGAATGGAAATGAGCTGATATACAATGTGGTATAATCGAACAGAGGCTAAATTACCTCGAATTTGAAATGATAGAATAAATCTTTTTTACAGATAATATTATACGATAATTATATATAATTATCATCAAATTCGTCTCCGATGGTTATAAAAAAAATGCAATATTTTATGAAACAAGTAAAAGCGATCTTGATATATATATTATATATATAATATATATATAATATATTATATATAACTTAATTATTTAATTATATTCTTAATTATTTAAATTATTTTAAATTGTCTTATTAAATAGAATATTGTGTACTTTTGCTTCCTCATAGAGGAAGCTTTGTTTTCGTGAAAAAAATTTTTTTGGAGTTTTCAATGCCAATGTGTTTAGAATGTTCTAAAACGTCGAAAATTTACATATTTGCTAACTCATATTTTCATTTTATAAAGTTAATGTGTTTAGAATGTTCCTAAACGTTGATAATTTACATTTTTACAAAATGTCTATTTCTATGTGTGTATGTATGTGTGTGTGTGTGTGTGTGTGTGTATGTATGTGTGGATGTTTGTAGTTGCTCTAACTTCCGCAATTTTTGAGATATTGGGTTGCTTTTTTTTTTAATCGAAAGAGAATTTTTTAAGGAAGGTTCCTATTGAATTGCGCGATGATCGGTTACGGGGTTCTTTTTGCGCTCATATTAAGAAAATTTTGAATTTTTTTAGAAATGTCTGTGATTGCTGTAACTTCCGCAATTTTTGAGATATCGGGTTGCTTTTTTTTTTAATCGAAAGAGAATTTTTTAAGGAAGGTTCCTATTGAATTGTGCGATGATCGGTTACGGGGTTCTTTTTGCGCTCATATTAAGAAATCGATAGAATACCATTAAAAGAAAATTAGTATTGATAATTTAGAGCCAAATTATTTGTAAGAGTTTAAAAAAAAGTATGCAAATTAGGAATTTGCACAGTGCTTCCTCATCAATTTAAAGGAGGTCAAATTCGAAAGAGACACAATGCATCATTGACATTTTAGTTGGTTCACAAAGCTTCCTCTATGAGGAAGCCAAACCAAAAAAAAAGAAAAATTAAAAAGACTTCCTCATAGAGGAAGCTTTGTGAACCAACTAAAATATTGATGATGCATTGTGTCTCTTTCGAATTTGACCTCCTTTAAATTGATGAATTTGACCTCCTTTAATTTGCACTGTGCAAATTCCTAATTTGCACACTTTTTTATTTATATTTTAACAGCCGCTTTTGAGATTATTGTTGACGGTCCCACATTCAAGTTTGAAAGAGCGTAAATATGCTATTAATCTTCTAATTTTCAAAGTTATATTCTTCAAAAATAAAGCCTCGTACCATTTTGGCCTATTCTTCATAAGCGAGACACGTATAACGAGTACCTTGAATCCAAATGTTAAACAGTTAATTGTTAGATAACACTCCTTATATTATCCTTGTCGATATATTGTAGATAACGCTCAGAACATATTGAACATAGATTTTTATATCTCACGCTTTTTTTACAAGGAAGAACACGTGTTCCGTTATCATGAAGATATCGCATAATCTGATCCTTTTTCAAATTAGATTGACGAGATTCTTCCTCTCTTCTCTCTTCTCTAGGATTTAACTTTGGGCTAAATTTAACTCACGGGCACGTAAAGCACGTCCTTACACACGGCGATCGATTGTCTTTTGTCTCGAATTGTTGTTCGAAGACTCTTAAACATTTGCACGAAACTTCTATTCTTCGCTATTGATCGGATAATTATTACCCACAAAGTTGATATTCCATTTCCTAGTTATTAGACTTGAGCTATTCTACGACGTATTCCTGCGATACGACGCGCGAAACTGCAAGAAGAAGAAAAAGAAGAAGAAGAAATACAAGAAGAAGATGATGACAAAGATGATGACTAGAGCAAGAAAAAAAACGATGACTCACGTTGATGAGAAATAAATTACATGCGAAAGAAAAGTAGAGTATAGCCCGAGTCTAAGCTATCTTGAGTATGAATTACGTTCTCATGGCAACTCACGACGGGGAAGGTCAAGTGCAGGGGTGAGATCGCGTACGCGAGGGCGACGGCGACGGCGAATGGGGTTGCAACGTGGGACACACTGTGATGCGACAATTTTGAATACGTGAACATTTAGATGTTTATTGAGCTACGGAAAAGATGCGAATATCACGTCGGCGCTTCTATCTTCCGGTAGCGATCGTTGATCGATCGTTTGTATTTTCCTCGAAAAAGAAAGGAAAAATACAGGCTTCAGATAGCGTGAACCGCGTCTTTATCTGTCTTATCTGACTACCGTGTATCGTCGTGGCCTCCGCTTAATTTTGCTCACGCGATAGGCGTATCGATAAGTGTAATTTCACGTGTATCGCTCGCGAGGAGAAAAAAGAGAGAGAGAGGGAGAGTTTCCCCTTTTTTCTCTCCTCCTTGTTTTTTTCGTTTGCCAGTATTTGCCACCCTCTTCTTCTCTCCTTCACGCAACCATTCCTATTTTATAAGCTAGGACAACGGTACGTTACGTACTATGTACCTTTTCATTATGCAATTTGTACAATTGAGAGAAAAAAATATCTTGATATAAGAAAATTTTACTCAAGACAAAAAATTATTTACTCGATGGGTCCTAGCTTATTTACTTGTATTCAGTCTTAAAATTTCTTGATTGAAATATTTATAATATATTTATAATTTTTAATTAAATATTTATCTTATCGTTCTAGAAAATATTTACTGTTAGATCATTTTTATATTCAAAATCGGATTTTTTAATATTAGAAAACAATTTAGTTAAGTTTAATAATATTATTAGGTTATTTATAAAATATATTTATTTAAATATGTGTAAAAGTACAAAATAATGTACTTAAGGTAACATGTGTTTGTTTAAAACTAAATATTTTTACTTAAATAGAACAAACAAATACATGTATCAAAAGATATGGTTTTAAGAAAATGTTTTTTTCATTAGAAAAATTTTTCTGTCAGTGTATTGATTCGCGTGAGAGAGAATTCGTGTATCTTTGTGTATTCCGAGTAGACGACAAATTCCATCGATTCCTATTGTTAACAACATTGTACGGGAATATTTGTACTTTCTTCGAGCCAGCACGGTGCTCCTTGCATTTCTGCGCCTCATCCGCGAGATTATCGCTCGTTATCACCGTCCATTCGCGATAGGCATGAAACGCGATCCCGGTAACACGATCGGCCACCTGTATCCCCGTGCATAATTCCTTCTATCGAACAAACAAAGGAACGGTTACTCGTGGGCAAACGATTAACGACGTTCGCTCGATGCAGTCGCCCGCGTTCCTATCAGGTTACTCCGAATTTTTCTCACCCTTCGCCGCCGGTGTCAAGGTGCCGCCCGGCGCGATTCCAGGAGGAGACGACTGCGCGGCGTCCCGATGAGGGAACGCGATTCTGCACGTGAGATCCCGCGGCCGTTGTCTGGGTGACGTTTCCTCCCCCGAGAACTCGGTAGTCCCGACACGTACGTCATGTCAACCAAGACCATGGCACGGAGGACGAGATCAGGCAACTTCGAGTATCCCGGTGACTCCAAATTTCCACCGGGTGTGTACACGATCCATCTGCCGTCAGCATGCGATCGTACACTCGGAGACAGGCCGATTCATCTGAAGAGAAACAGCGCGTACGAAGGGAAAGAGGTAATGTAGTCTATACTCTCTCTTTGTGTAACAATTGTGTAAAGTGTTGTATAAAATGTTGATGGCAGGTCGGGAGGATAAGGGATAAAAGCGGCACGAGGAAATATCTGATTCCCTCGAAGGAGCCTATGGTCTATCCGAAGATCATGACGAGGAAGGAGTACGAGGATCTGAAGGAACGCAGTCGCGTGACCACGAAGGAGGAGAAACAAACGGCCGCGGAGGCCGCTGAGAAGGAGAGGGTGAGGTTGATGAAGGAGAGCGTGGCGCGGAAAGAGGCAATCCGCATGATGGACATGAAGAAGGGCCGCGAGAAGGACCCGAGGACGAAGGAGATCGAGGAGGAGGCGAGAAGAAGGACGATGCATGTCCTGGAGCGGGCGTGCAACATGCGTCTGGAGCAGGAGGAAGAGATACAGAAGTGCAATCGGCTCATCCTGGAAACCAAATGCCGAGCTATCCGCGACGCTCAAGTAAACCGCCGATTCTACGACGGGATCCCGCATATGACGTAACGTCTCCGTAATGTCTAATTTTTGTACATTTAGCTATTCGTTTGCAGATCGCGGAGAAGAAGCTGATGGAACGGGAGCTTCTCGATGAGGAGAAACGGCTGAACGACATGATGGAAGAGGAGAGGAGATGGGCGATCAAGGAAGAGTCGCGAAAGGAACAGGAGGAGACGGTCAAGAGGCTGCATTTCGCCAAGATCCTGAAGGAGCAGATCGTGGAGAATGAGGAGCAACGGATTCTCGAGTTCGAGAGGAAGCAGGAGGAAAGCCGTCTTATCAACTTAAATAACATCGCGTGGCAGCAAGATGAGATCGAGAAGCTGCGCAACAAAGAGGCTGAAAATACTAAGGTGCGGCAGGAACTTGCGGAAGGGAACGAACAATTAAAACACTTCAAGGCTATGGAACAAGAGGAGAACAGAATCATAGATCTAAGGTGTGTTTTACCATCTGAACTTTTAAAATCATTTTGAACAATTACCTATCAGTTTTTAAAATTATCTTGAAACCATCTTCTCAATTTTTTCTTGAAAAAAAAAATAATTTTTATTAAATTTAACTTGTTAGGATACAAAACTATCATCGACTGAAAGAGGAGAGAGAGGCTAAAAAGAGAGAAGAGCAGAGATTAGAGAAATTGAAAAAGGAGCGAGAGAAAGCCAGAGTAGCGATGCGAACGGTGCAAGCGCACGAGCTTCAGGTATTAGATACTGAATTTAAAAGGTTCGCGACGTAGATATCTAGAAATTACGCTAGACAGCAGTGTATCACATAGGGAATTCTACAAAGTACATCACGCATTTTCCCGCTAATGAAAAACACAATAATTTGCGCGATACATTATATCGCATTGTGCGTATCGTTCCATATACTTCTATAATTACCTACATACATCCTTGCGTGTCTCAATTACCTGTTGTCGAGGGTCAATGAATCCACGAGCGCCACGTCAGACTTCGCTATCTGCAATGTGTTCTCCTTTCGAAATTGCGCTTCGCGTTTTTTATCATGGTTATTTCTGTTTAACAGGGAATTAAGTGTCATACATTATCGCGGAGTCATACATAATGCTTTTTTCACAATTAAAATGATTAATGTACATTATAAATCATCCCTCAGTTATTGCTGATATCTATTTTTAGTGCGCATGTCATAATTTATTGACGTTTTAAAAAACATTTAATTAAAAGATCATAAATTATTATCACATTAAATGTAGGCAATCGCGATGATAAATTTGCAGGCGCAAATTGATGAAATCAACGCGGCTCGGGTTCAGGAAGAGGTAGAACGGGAATGGAGACGAAAGGAGAAAGAAGAAGCTTTAAAGAAACTGGAGGCTCAAAAGATTCTTCAGAAAGAAAGGGAGGAACAAATAAATAATAAACGAATAATGCAAGCTATCGAGATCGAGCGAGAGAGGCGAGAATTTGAGAAAATTGCACGTGTGCAAAAAACAGCTTTTTGTAGAGAAAAGAAAGAACTCGAGCAAAAGCAGCAACAGGCTCTAATTCATCGCAGTGAGATATTAAAGCAGGTTTGTATCATTTGTTTTCGCACATCTTGTAAAAAACAATATATATTATATACATTATCTGATTATATATTATATATATTATCCTCTTTTCTCGCACTTGGGCAGGTAAATGAAAAGGAACGAGAACGCATCGTTGAACGGCAAAAGATGTTCAAAGAAGGCCTGGCAATACGTGCTGAAACTGCGATGCGTAAGAAGAAATTGCAAGATGCGATGGAACGAAAGTATCAAGAAATGAGAGAAAACAAAGTCCCCGATATTTACATTAACGAAGTGAAACGGATGATTGAAAATATTCAATAAATTATTTGATCACACTGAGAAATGAAAATAAGATTTAAATCTAGTTTTAAAGATGACACGTATTTCTTTAATTTCATTGTATATATATTCGAGATTTTTTTACATAGATATGTACAAGTTTACAGGAAATTGTCCATTTTGCAGATTTTCTGTCTAGTTTTGCAGTCTTTCATTAAGCATTTGCGACACATCACTTCCATATCATTAGAACGTTCGGATCACGTTCGATGATATCTTCCATTTGCGCAGCGGAATGGCCCGTGCTACAGCATATTTCATCGAGGCTATACGTGCCTGTGAAATGCTTATAAATTGGATTGTTTTTTGCTTCTTCGCTGCAAGATGCGCCAGGAAGAAGTACAGGATACTGTAAGAGAAGATGGAATTAATATATCGTTATACATAGCACACAACAACACAACGTGAAAGCTATTTACATTATATACTCTTCTAATAAGCCCCTCGATCAAACCAAATTGTACCAGCCTTCTCTCATTTATTCTTAGGTTTTGTGGATTGAGACGTTGGCATAAGTCTTTCATACTAACGCCGTAAGTCATACTTGAATACATACGATATATGTCTCTAAAATATGCAGGTTGTCTAGCTATAAAGAAAAAGCATTTATAGATTTTGTCGCGGTTTTAAAATGATAAATAATAATGATAAATAACGCTCGAAAAATCACTTACCTAGCTTAGAAGCGTATGCTATACATCTTTCTTGTAATTTTACATCATCTGGCAATTTTCTTAATTTTGGAGTCACGGCATAGACATTACTATATTGAAATATTGGGATCAGAGTTACAACACCGTAATATCTGCAAAGACAGAAAAGTGCTTCTTACAATATAGTCGATTTAAAGGAAATTCTATTTCTCATCAAATATCTCGTACACAAGATTTTGCACGCAGCTTTTAACCAAATTATTCTCCACGTCGGCCTCAGCGGCTATACGTGCCACATGATTAAAGCCATCGATATAAGGCAATACTTGTTGCGTAGTCAAATCCCATTGATCGTTCTGGAATGTTTCTCTGTCTTCCAAAAATATTGGTACCTGATGATCGAGAACTGGCTTTGGCTCAGGCGCTAACCTCACAACTTTCAAATGAGATGTCATTGTTCCTTCTAACAAAATACTACATGTAACATACAATGATAAGATATTTTAAATATTATATATATATATATGAAATTTACCAGTCAATGTACACATCTTGTGTAGATTCAAATCCTGCATGACCTGTGCAAGCATCTCTGCCAATCTGGTCTTATCATCCGAGGCAGATAAGAAGCAATTTTCTATTTCCAAAGCCATCTGATAATCACATTAGTACATATAAATCGCTATACTTCCAGAATATTAAAAGCGTAGAGAAATCCATAAAAAATTAACCAAGAAATCCGACATCTTCTTAACCACTGGTTCATAATGGACAGTGCGAGCGTTTGCGTCACAGACAAAACACAAGTTGAAGTAAAATGCATTTCTTGCGTATTTCTTATCGTCAATCTTCACAGGGAATCCCAAGATTTTATAGTCCTTCAATGTGCTAAAAGAAAAGAAAGCTCTTAGACAAAGCATAAGAGAATTAACGAATTACATTTTGTAACTTTAAGCATTTAAACTTACACTGTAATGGTGCTTCTTTGTAATTGTGCCTTTGGTATGATATAAACACTGACATTGTCGAAGATATCTTTGGATATGTAATTGTCAGGCACCTATAAAATGACATAACTCCTATAAGTTGCAAATACAAACAGAATGTTCAACCACTGATTATTTTCATAATACATAGCCTAACCTGGCATGTAATTTTGGGTCCTACTATGTGATGAAATTCAGCAAAGAATATGCATCGAATCGGATCTTCTTGTTCCTTGTCCCCGATATTTTCCAACGAAACAGATGTCATTGTATCTTCTTGTTTCTTACTGGGACTGTGAAATCTTATTCACAGACCACTTGTCACAGTTCTGTCCGACGTCGTTTAAACTTCTCAAAAATTAAGTAAAAGAAAACGATCAGCATGTAAATACCAATCTAGTTATAAAAAAATGAGATACATATAATCAGCTGATTACAATTTCTTCTTCCTCAACAGACATCATGCATTCCTTTTCTTACCAGCAAACCGATTTGCTCTATTTTAAATTTTCATCTGTTCCAAGTCAACTTCGAGCCAGGATCATCTTCCTATCTATTGTTATCCAGCATCATTGGCATCATCATCTGCTGATCACTTGCTGCCGACGACGCTGCCATTACTGTTTTTCATCGGCCCGCCGTCGATCTATGCTGCCATCTAATAACTTAACCTAACCTAACCTAACCACGTGCAAGCGAACTAAAATCGACGTGCACAGCACACGTGTGAATGCGTATGAAGCGAGCCGAAATTCTCAAATAAACTGAGCGACGAGGCATGTTTTCAAGTATATATATTTGTTTTTAGTTTAATAATTTTATGAGATGAATAAAAGAAAGCTCGACGACGAGAATGACGCCGCTCCGGCGAACGGTGGGATCAAGAGGGTTCTGTCTCGTTTCAAATCTGACACTGGCGAAGTTCTGCCTGGTGGCCTGTTGGACCTGCCAGGTGATGTCACAGTGGATAAATTGCAAGCAATTTGCAATGCTCTGCTGCAGCAAGAGGAGCCGTTGCCTCTGGCATTTTACGTGAATAATGTAGAAGTCACAGATATATTGGAGAAATATATTGGCAAGGATTTCAACATCAATGAGGATGTTGTAGAGATTGTGTATCAGCCGCAGGCAGTATTTAAAATCAGAGCTGTCACGAGATGCACTGGATCTTTAGAAGGTCACCGATAATTCCATACAGCACTCCATATCTAATAAAACGAATATTTTGTAAACATTTTCTGTTTTTATAGGTCACAAGGAAGCCGTTATATCCGTTGCATTTTCACCGGACGGCAAACATCTAGCCAGTGGTTCCGGCGACACAACAGTTAGATTATGGGATATCTACACGCAAACACCACATTATACGTGCGAAGGGCATAGACATTGGGTGTTGTGCATTTCCTGGTCACCCTGTGGCACTAAGCTAGCCTCTGCGTGTAAAAATGGACTGATTTACTTATGGGATCCCAATACTGGCAAACAAATGGGTAAAGATCTAGAAAATATATTCATTGGGCTTTCTTTCTTTTCAAGTAAGAATGTACCCTTTTCATACATATCTGTCGTATAGGAAAAGCTCTGGCAGGACACAAAATGTGGGTGACATCTCTGTGCTGGGAACCCTATCATAAAAATCCCGAGTGCCTATATTTAGTAAGTTCGTCTAAGGACTGCGATATACGAATTTGGGACACGAAAAGAGCACAAACGTGTCGGGTTTTGTCTGGTCACACGAAAAGTGTCACCTGTGTAAAGTGGGGTGGGAGCGGTCTTATTTATTCTGCCTCTCAAGACAGGACTATCAAAGTGTGGAGAGCAGAGGACGTATGTATATCAAGCAATTAAAATTATTAGCATTCAGCTGCATTTTTAACTAATCAAGGCAATTCCAGGGTGTATTGTGTAGAACTCTAGAAGGCCATGCACATTGGGTAAACACTTTGGCCTTAAATGTCGATTATGTGCTCAGGACCGGTCCTTTTCAATTAGGATCGACTGCAGACAAAACAGACAGTCCGTTAGAATACGCAAGAAAGCAATATGAATCTGTAGGTGAAGAGAGACTTGTGTCTGGATCTGATGATTTTACATTGTTTCTCTGGAAGCCAGAAAAAGAGAAGAAACCTATCGGTATATTGCGCGGTCTTAACATATAATTAAATTAATCAACTATAAGAAACACACTACTGAAATATTTTTTAGCAAGAATGACTGGCCACCAGCAACTTATCAACGATGTTAAATTCTCGCCGGATGGCCGTGTAATCGCGTCTGCATCCTTTGACAAGTCCATTAAACTATGGGAATCTAATACCGGGATTTATATCGCTTCGCTAAGAGGCCATGTTCAAGCGGTTTATTCGATAGCATGGAGCGCTGATTCTCGTCTGCTGGTCAGTGGTAGCGCAGATTCAACTTTAAAAGGTAAATACACTCAGGCATAGGAAAACTTATCAAATTAGAACATTAGATAGTTGGAAGTAATATAATCCGTCTTATAGTTTGGAGCATGAAAAGTAAAAAATTAAGCCAGGATTTACCTGGTCACGCGGATGAAGTTTATGCAGTCGACTGGTCACCCGATGGTCTACGAGTCGCTTCAGGTGGGAAAGATAAAGTTTTGCGACTGTGGCAAAATTGAATATAACATAATTCAACTAAATAAATTTATAAAAAAAGTTAAATGTGTTTTTGTCACTTATTTTTTAAAATAAATTATTGTTTTATATTAATTGATAATACTATTAAGCCTGGATTAAAAACTTTATATTTTTTATAAAGATCAGCCTTGCATAATATAAATGCAAGTCAAGCAATCGGCTTTTTTTGGCTAGGTATCAAATATGTTGGCATAATATTTTAATGAGTTCAATTAGTATATGAACTTTTTCTGTATTAAAAGTAATAATTCAAATAGAATTTTAAAATATAAAGATGAGGTTCAGTCATATAAAAATTCAAGGAAAATTATGAAAAATATAATTCATCGATAATCAGGAAGGCAAACACGCCAAAAAAATTCAAAATTAGCGCAGATTTTTATAATATATTAAATATATTAATATTAAAAATATATTATAATTTATAATATATTAAATATAATTCATATTAAATATATCATATATTAAATATTATATATTAAAAATAATAAAATGTAAATATGTATAAGTATATGCTCAGGGATGTGCAAAATAGCATTTAAAATGCCATTTTGATGGCATCAAAATGGCATTTTAAATGGGTTTGGACACCCATTTTGCACATCCCTGAATATGCTGCACCTTGCATATATCTTATTGTTAGATTGATACAATAAATTACTCAAACTTGATCTTTGCTTATGAAATTCCAAAAATCTGCCTTCATAATCCTGAGTTCATCCAAACGTGAGTTTATTAGGTGCTGCATTTTAAAAATTCTTGATTGTTCCTCGAGACTGCTTTTTATGAATTTTTTTATCTAAAACAGATAATTTTGATTGAATTTGTCATTAACAAGTAATAATTTAGTTTCTCTCCATAAATTCTAAATGTTATATACTTTTCAATTTTAGCGTAACTATGATGAGAAAGCATATGCGGCATATACATATATAGAGAAGAGAGTAAATTTAATAATAAGAAAGTAATAAAAGTATAGAATTTATAGTCATAATAAAATTTACCTTATGAAGTTGTTCCTCAGAATACAGATTGAAAATAAGATTTTTTAATATTCTATCCGTGGTAATTAATCTGCAAAACCAAAACAGTATATTCCGAATTACATACAACTCATTTCCGAAAATAAATTTCCAAGATTACTAAACAATGTATATTTAGGAAGAAAAGTATCATTACTTTGATTTTATTTGCTCAAAGTTCTCTAATATGTAATCAAGTACCAAGTTATTGGATGCATGTTTGCTAAGGATAGAAGTAAAAGCAAAATCACGATCTATTTCTAGTGTTATCAAATCGTTCGATGCTATAATGTTTAAATAGTTAATAATGATATTAGGATTTTCAGAGCAAGCCAAAAATTCCAAAAATATTATTCTATGCTTTTGTAAGTATAAATCCATTACTTTATTCCAAATAGTTATGTTAGCTGCCATCAAACCGGAACAATATATCCATTTTTGCCACCACAGTGAAATTCTAAAATATTCATTTAAAAATTAAAAAGTCGCAATATTATTACTTAATACTTTTTGAGATTTTTCTTGTAGTATTTTAATTCACTAATTTTGGATAATCTTTCTCTATGTACATGAGTGTATTTATGTGCGAAAAAATTGTTAATATGAAAATTTAACTAATAGCGATGTATTCTGATCAAATAATTCATCAAGCATCATGCGCGAGATGTAAGAAAAACATAACTAAAAAATAATAATGATTATAAGAACTACTTGTGAACATCAGGATTTGTAAGATGCTTATCCAATTTAACAGTGGCCATTTGTTTACATTTCGAATTACCAACGATACATGCCCATTTTATAGCATCTAGCCTTTTAAGTTTTATGAGCTCATCTTCATCAAGTTTCTCCTCGTATCCTACATTTTTGAGAAGTCCAGTGAAAATATTCGCCATATGTAACTAGAAATCATGAAACAAGCAAAAATAGGTATTTGCAATATTTGAAGTTCATATGAAAATGAAAACTTTCTGCCATTAAAAGTTCTTCAAATCGAATCAAATAAAGATAACAGAAAAATATAAGTTTCCAGTTACATATATTTTTTCTTATAATTATTTTTAAAAGATATTTTAATTTCCTTTAATTTTTATAAACAATCCGATCGTTGAAACAAATATTTTATATGTAACGACCTAATATCTAAATATCTTATAAAGTTTGTTACTACCTTAAAAGCTTTACTCTCTGGAAATGAAAAGAACTGTATCAGTAATGATAAAATTCGAAACATTGGATA
Organism: Aphaenogaster ashmeadi; assembly: GCA_003063805.1. Taxonomy (NCBI): domain Eukaryota; kingdom Metazoa; phylum Arthropoda; class Insecta; order Hymenoptera; family Formicidae; genus Aphaenogaster; species Aphaenogaster ashmeadi. Next base: position 144,394 of record NJRQ01000409.1, read on the forward strand.
CCACGCTACATAATCTGTCTCTCGTGATAGATAGTTCGTAAGATTCAAGAACGTGAATATATCGAGTTGCTTTTCCATCAGAAAAACATATGCATCATCAATGATTTGAGCACGATTAAGAACATGTATTTTCGTATATTCCCCAGAGTTCAGATAATTTGCAATTTTTCTCCAATTCGTAGAATCATAATTAACACGATAGTACCCTGTCGTATAATAAGTTGCATAACAGTTTATAAAGAGATATTTTCAGATTTTTTTCTTCTTTCTTACGAAGCATATAAAGATATATCACATATTATTAAAAAAATGCACGTTCTAAATTGTAAAATTATTTTACATTGTTAATTGAATGGTATCTCGGAGAATTAAGTAAAAAATTATGTATCAATGAAAAGATATTGACTATCTTTGCAACATTCAAAATGAGATATATCTTATAAATTCAATGGCAATATTGCAAAATATTTTATATATAACAGTTTATAAAACAAATATTTTACATTAAGTTATAAAATTCAAGTTTAATAAAAAAATACGCACATAAAAATGCTGAATAATATAAAATTTTAATATTTCTTATACAGATTAAATATAAGGATATATTTAAGACCGACACAACTGGCAATCTTTATTTAGTATTAAATGTATAATATATGCGACGTTTCGACCATTGTGGTCCTTATCAAGCTTGAATCTAAGTCAAATAAATAAAACAGTGGTTGGCGACAAACATCTTACTGACCATGAAAATTTTCCAATAATCCATGAATTTATTGAAAAATTTTCATGGTCAGTAAGATGTTTGTCGCCAACTACAGTTTTATTTATTTGACTTAGATTCAAGCTTGATAAGGACTACATACAATGGTCGAAACGTCGCATATATTATACATTTAATACTAAATAAAGATTGCCAGTTGTGTCGGTCTTAAATATATCCTTATTGTTAATCATCACTGGCAGTGTAAAACATTATACTTCAGAATAAATATATTTTTTATACAGAATAAACAAAAAGATATAATGAATTTATCAGTTAATACTCACCAACTTGTTGTAAATTGACTATAATCCAATCGTTTGGATCAATCTGAAAGCTTATATTATGATCCAACGGACTTAGCCAGTAGTTAGAAAAAGTATCGGAGAAATCAGGATTTGTCTGCGTGGCAAAAGTCACAGGTATCCACCATTTTTGTTTATTAATAACATCATCTTCTTCGTTTCTTCGCAAGTGAAAATATTTTTGTGATATTATCGTTTTGCCAGTTTCATAATTTCGCATCACAGTCACTAAAGGATATTGTTTATTGTTTAGCCAGCTATCCATCACTTCTTTTATTCTAAAATCTCTGCGGAGAATGGTAGATTTGTCCAAAGCAAGTTGCATGGCGATCCATAGACTGTCGAAAGTGACCGGGACAAATATACTAAAGTTTGTTAAATGATATTATTAATAGTAAACGTTGAAAATATTAGGGAAATCTAACTCACTATTTTAATTCATCCATGTAATAAATTATAATTTTATACAAGTGATACTTCAGAATTTAATAACAAGTGTTAAAAAGTTTAAATAATTTAGTTGAATTGTAATTTAATAAAAAATAAAAAATATTTTTTATATGTTATAATGCATACGACTTATAATTGTTGAATAACAATGTAATGATATTTTTGGTATAATACATCTATACTTTACACAACAAAACTCCATGTTATTGTACTTTTAATGTTCACTATATCATGATATTTATTGTATTACTCACTGATAATTTAAATATATGACGATACCCTTCCAAAACACTTCATCAGTCATTATATGTTGCAAAAAACGCAATATAACGGGTGCTACGATGATAAAATAGTTTAACTGTACTTAAAATAAAGTTTAAAATAAACGCGCTGCGTACATAAATTTTGTTAGCTAGTTTATTTTATTTTGTTTCGTTTTCTTATCGTCCAGAAATTTTCTACTTACAGTCATTTAATTATATTTATCTAGTCTTACCTTTATCGTAAAGAGCAGAATTAAAGTAATAATTGTAAGGGTTGTGGACTGCTGATGAATTAGAATCCAACAGACCTGCAATCGAATCCGCATGAAGAGATTCTTGTAAGTTTTTAATTACTAGGAAATCCATCAAACGCCATTTTTCGAACATCTAAAAATAAAATATGCTGTTTTATATTTGAATGTATTGAATCAGAAGGAGAATTGAATCTTTCAATTTAATTCAATCTTGGTACATCAGATCTTACAAAATTTTAAAAATATTAGATCATTATTTTTATCTTAATAAATAAATTTGTTATTTACATTTAATATAATTTAATCTTTTGCATTATGCTATAAATTGTTTATTTTAATCGCGTGTGCGAATTTGCGCTAATAAATGGAATAACCTTGTTGAGTATGTATGTGTGAAGAAACGACGCAAATCCCTCGTTTAGCCACATATCGGACCACCAAGATGGATTGACTAAAACACCAAACCATTGATGTATCACTTCACGTGCTACTTTCTTCGCCACGTCTATCATGCGAAATGTGGGATGTATTTTGTCATTGTAGGTAATATCCTGCTCGCTGAAAGTAATATATACGTAATCTGGTATATGCCACCCCATTATAAGCAGCCTACTGTATTCCAATATTATATAATTATATTATATTTATATAATTTTAATATATATTATATATGTTTCTTTTTTACAAAATATTTGTATATCTATAAATTAGCACGTATTACTTGTAAATATTGATTCCCCAATACGCGGATTCTCGGAGTGCGAACTTCGGGACGGCGATGTTATCCATCTTCAAAATATTCCTGGAATATTTCAAATATCGGCTCATGTGCCGCGTGACATTTTCGGCGACATCATGCGCAAATTTCACGTGTGATTTCAAATGCGGTCGGCACCACAAGTTGATAATTTTCTTGTTCGAAACGTGAACGAAATCGAGCACTACGACCATCATCGCACAGGTGGACATCGGGGAAGAGTTAGGGAAGTGTGTCCATACCATGTCCTCTTGTTCCGTAGGCACTACTTGTACCGGCTTACTATACGATAAGGCTGTGTATCTCAGATGATGCTTTACCGAGATGATAAAAGTGACTTTTATCGGCGACTGGTCCCAACACGGAAAATCTTCTCTTATAACAACAGGCATGAATGGCATCCTGGCTATCAATCTACGTGTTAATAGCGCATCTTATTTTATCAATTTTAGCCATTATGCAAGTTATATTATCACATTTTATATTACATATTATATAATAATTAATAATAATGATAACTGCGCGTGATACACAATGTGTGTGTATAATATATATAACACTTATATTTATATCTATTCTTATAGAATATTTTATAATTTATAAAATCTGTATTTTATATCTATAGAATCTGCAAATTTAAAGCAGCACGGTACGGCTGGCGTTTTTAATATCCAAGATCCTTATCTCTGCTCAAGTCTTTCAAAAATTTATACAAAAACACACATACATACATTATATACAGTACTCACGCGCTATTTCCCTCTTTGCTTTTATACGATTGTCTGTAGAAATTAACCAATTCGTATTCATATAATTTAGGTGTGGTGCCAACGAATTTCACGTATAGTTTGTAACGACCGGGTTTCAGCTCATCGAACGTAATGATCACTATGTGCTTTTTAGAATCGTAATTATAATAGATCGGTCTGTAATATAAGCGATCGGTGTTAGTCAGCTTTGTTGCCGTTTCATTTATTACCATTCCTAGCGAGTGCAAACCGATGTTTCGCGTTACGCAACGTATTACGAGGCTGATATCGGATTTGCCGTAAAAGCTGACGTTGTGCTTCTTGGGGTGCGGTACTTTCAGCTGAATGTCATAATGCAACGGCAACACGTTTCCCGGCAGAACGGGAGCAACCGTCGTGATCGAGCTATTTCCTGAATCCTCACAGAAAGCCGCAGCTGTGGTGAATATTAGGCCGGCATGTAATAATAATTCGAAGCTTCGCATGCCTATCCTCGTTCGAGATATCTGTGTAAAAGTTTTTTTTGTTAAAAAGATATACAGCCTTGGCCAAAAGTATAGGGCACCTATACCTTTTTTCATTTATCTGAAATTCTTTTACCTGTATTCCCAGATAGTACAGGTGATCATTATGAATTCATAAAGGATTCACTTTTTTAAATTCTTTATGAATTAGCGTAATCTGTTCGAAATGAACTCAAAAAGAATTCCTTTCAAATAGTACCCATACAGCACAGAAATTGCAGCAACGTCGCAGTAACATTGCAGCAACATTTCGGCAATATTGTTATGTTGCGTTATGTTGCTGCAATGTTACTGCGACGTTGCTGCAATTTCTGTGCTGTATGGGTATATTCTTATAGAGTATGAAAAAAGAATTCCTTTTGTGTTTGGAAAAGGGCTCAAAATTCTTTTTGAGTAGTGTTTTTAGAGCAGAAATGGGATAGAAAAAGAATTCGTTTCCCTTAAGAATGTTTTTAGAGCAGAAATGGAATGGAAAAAGAATTCATTTTTCATAATTCGGGAATTTAAAAAGAATACCTTTTGGATTCTCTTTGCTATCTGGGTTGTTTCCTATTGGCATTATACATAAGTTTAAAGGGTTCTTGAAACAAAGAATAATTCACAGGAAGTGCTATAAATCAATTTTTTAACTTTCAGATAAATGAAAAAAAGCCTTTTGGCCAAGGCTGTACATATATACGTAATAAAACGTAGAATTATCATCATTTAATGTAGATTTTTACATAAAAAGAGAAAAGAGATTCGATATATTTTACCATAAGAAAAATACACATACTAAAGCAAAATCCAGAATGAGTTCCACTAAAAACGGGAAACTGAAATCCTTTATTTGAAGATAAAAATATGTGGAAAATACAATTCAGATTATTCCAAAAGACAAAGATTATTAACGTAATAATTAACGGCATTTCAGAACCGTTTAAACTTAATTGCGCTTTGCATTTTTTTTTTCGAACAGAAGTATTTTAAATAATATTCCGCTTCTGATAACTTACCTCGTAGGGTAAATTTGCGTGAGATGCAGATCTTTATAACAATCGACCGCACAGTTATATCGTTGAAAAACGATTAATGTCCCGTGTATATAAAAAATATGCGCGTTCGCAATTGTTGCTTTTTGATGAATCGTCAGAAGCTGACGAACGTCGGCATCTGATATCACAACACAGCAATGTCATATAAACATATTCTAAAATCGTATAAATTAGTCGCGATGGACGAAAATAAGTGTCAGTATACAAGAGCGTGTCAATATATATTCAGTATTATTTTGGTACCTTTTAAAAGATGCCCCAATCAGGTGATCTGCTCCGGTTGCGCGAATCTCCGCCGTTTGACAGCATCCTCGCGCGGAATGCGAACGTACTGCGCACGCGACTGCGCACCAGACTCCGCGAAGCTGTCCAGAGGGTCCTGGGCTCCGGACGGACGTCTGGTGGTCTGAACTGGTGAACGAAAATGACGTCTGACAAGTGAAGATCTAACCTCCCTCGTTTTATACATTTACACTGCATTTTTATCGCGGTGCGACATCACCCACAGAGGTTACCATGGTAAAGAGATTCGGACGATCTTTCTCGCTGTATCCGCGATAGAACGACGGCACGGCCGTCGGGATATCCCATAAAGGTGGAGAGATTTGTGAAAGGTTTGCGCAAACATATTTCCAGGACGACGATGCGGCAGCGCTGCAGAATCTGGAACAGCTCATGACGGAGTTCTTCTGCCCGGAGACGACGAACGAGAGGAAACGCACGATCGAGCGCAGCTTCCAGGAGTTCGCCGGGCAGATCGACTCCTGGAAACCGTGTCTGCATTTCCTGTCCTCCACGAGCAACCACTACGTCAGTATGTTCGCTCTGTCCACCCTGGAGGTAATTGCGAGAGGGCGGATAAAGACACAATGCTCCTTTTGGCGATGTGACACTCTTTAGTCTGAATTATTTGACAGACAACCATCAGCAGACGGTGGCCTATTCTTCCCTGGGAAGACAGGGCTCTCACAAGATCCACCTTGTACACCCTATCGCTCGAGAGGGACGTCGCGTCCTTCGTGAGGAACAAAGTAGTGAAACTGGTAGTGGACATAGCGAGACACGACTGGCCGCATTTTTATCCGGATTTTTACTCTAATATTTTACAGGTTTGTGAACAGAGAACGTACCTTCTATATGTTAAATGTATATTTTATGCCTTTGGCTGTATAATACTCTGGTTTCTGTGAAACAGCTGCTAAGCCACAAACACACAAGACTGCTGGGACTCGTATATTTGAGAACAGCTTCGGAGGAACTGGCCACGCCGAGAGAGGATTTACCGATGCACAGGAAAAGCGAGCTGTTCAGACTATTAAGTGCACAAGTGCCTCTGACTTTGGATACACTTACAGGTATATATTATTAAAGTTATTATATTAGAGGATACGTTACTTTAAGATACAGTGAATAAGTTTGCAATCTACTCTGTTGTTTTCCAAAGTTCTTCTGAAAGAAACTACGAAATTACAAAGTCGTTCTGGGACTGTGACACCACCTCCATCACCTACCAGTGGACAAAGTCTCGCACCTGCACGCGCAGTGCTGGATGTCGAGGGATTAGCAACGGGTACCAGTGAAGTTTGCACAGCTACTCTTGAAGTTCTGGCGCACTTGTTTAGTTGGATAGACGTGACGGGCAGCGTCTCTACTAACTTATTGGATGCCATTTTCTCATGTGCCAAGTATCACGATGCCATGGTAGGATTTTACTCCTGTAGTAGAATGTGCGGTAGTGATAAAACAAATTATACATTTGTCAACGTTTTTACAGAATGGCAAGCAAATTGAGATGGCCGTTCAAGCTTTGACTACAATCAATGAGCTTTTATACAGACCACTCTGCTCGCCCGACGCGACTGACATGTTGTTACTCGAGATATTTCAGAATGGCGTTGGTTTATTTCAGTTAATGGAACGTCTGGACTCGATAGAAGAAAGGTACGTGCCAATTGCATTTTTGTACATGCATTTACAAAAACATCTTAATATATTCTCAACATGCGAAATAAAACGCGTTCTTTCAGCTACATGGAGAAAATGACGGAGTTTTTGCAGTTATTTATAACGAATCACATGAAAAGGATGGAGTCAAGCTCAAAGTTTCCAGTAAATACATTATTGGAAGTACTGTGCCATCATACATTCCAGCAAGCTTCTACCGTAAACGGGTATTTGCGTTGTCTAGACGTTTGGACCACTCTATTGGAAAGCACTCAGTCGCGATACTCTGCCGTCGCCTTAGCCCTCGCCGAACGGATTTTACAAAAAATGAGCTTCAAACTCAACGCTCGAGTTTTGAGAGATCTTGATACGGAAAGTTTGGACGAGAATGTAAGTTTAATCATAAGTATTACATAAACTTTTATTTGGATCATTACAATCAATCATGCCTGTATCAAATCTCATGCATCAGATCTCTGCTTTTAGGAAGAGACAGAATGGCAACATTTTCTGAGATGCAATATAGAATGTTTAGCAAAGATTGCCGACATTTCACCTATCCCGATATTTACGCTATTGGTAATTTCTAATTGGCAAAATGTATTTATTTTATTGCTATTATTGAAATCAATAATATTGGATATTTTTTAGTATCGTTCGTGGAGAGAAGGTTTAATTATTTTTGGTGAGTTAGGCGCGGCAGTCGCTAATGGCCAAGTTATTTTATTAAATGATGCAGAGGCATCAAACGTGCACGCACATCTGAGAGATCTCGCGTCGACCACACAAGCTATAACCAGGCTATATTCTCTTTTTATTGGTAAGCAGTTGAGTGATGTTATCAGTTTTTTCGATTGCACAGATAATATAATTATCTGTGTCAGTAGGAGATCAAACAAACATCGATCAAGGCTTAGCCGAGGAAGTTGTGTCACAAACTCTGGAGGCGTGTATGTTTGCAAGAGATAATCAACTGTACAAAGCGGCGATTCAACCAGCCGCCATTGTAATAGATCTCATAGAAGTGTAAGCTCTTAGCTACTTCGTACATATTTTTAAGCATGTAAAATGTGATGTAACTTGTTATATATTGATTTGCGCTATTAGACATTCACAGCTTTTGGCTTCTCTTCAAGCATGGTGTCATTGGATAACCAGAAGACCGGAGAAGGTTAAGGAAACGCTCTGTCAGCGTTGCATCGATTCGTGTATCTGGGCAACGACATATACCGCGTCCTGCGACCATTCACCTCCTTCAAATCTCATCCACTCTGCCATACATCTTTTCCAAAGTATCACCGCCATTTTAAAACCCATCTTATGGGACCAACCGACTTTTAGGAATCTAATTTCTATGGGCACGTATCCATACTTGAAATCAGATACGATTAAAGTTCTACGTAGGGCATTAATAAATGGGATTATACTACCACCTGGTGATGCAGCAACGAGGCAAAGGTTGTTGGGTAAGTCATTACTTCGTAAACCTTTGCACCTGTCTATTTAAGATTGCGCGTCACTTTTCTTTAATAAAAATATATATAAAAGTTAAAAACATTTTGCGCCTAGGTACTATGATATTAGCTTTGTCAGCACCTCTTGGTATGCAAGGACAACCAGTGCCTTCAGAATCGACAATTTCGATTATAATAATGCCACTGACTCAGCTACTAGAAGATTGCGCGTCATCGTCTACGACTATAAAAAAGATGTTGCACTCGTGTCTAGAATCAATCATAAATAGGACATTAGAATTATTGTCTTATGTGATAAGGTGCCAGAGTATATGCGAATTGTTACTTAGCTTTCTACACTCGACATTTTCAGTATTACAACAACAACTAGGCCCTGAATTTATGCAAAACGCAGTTCAAGGCATGCTACAACTTTATACCAGGTTTGTATAAAATATTACGATATGAAGGTAGAATTATTTAACTCTCAAAACATAATATTTGATTAGTATTCAAGTCCAGAAATATGTCCGCGATTTTTCTTACTTTACTAAATAATTCTTTTATGGATTTTGCTTTATTTTTATTCGTTAAATTTTCCAGAGAGTTTAGAATTAAAATAAAAAATTTCCTTAGCAAAGACTGGAAAATTTATATAAATTATGTACTTCATAAATGAAAAAATCATATTACGTTCTAAGGATTAAGATGTTATGTATTAACAAAATATCGATTATCTCATTCATAGAGAAAACATTTCTGCCGGTCCTGCGTTGGACCAATTACTGGAAATTTTGATACTCGTCGTATCAGCACCCAGCAATGCATTTAAAGCATTTGTTCCTTCAGTAACGAATTTATGTTTGGGTCAAGTATGGCCTGCTGTTGGAAACAACCTAAGTGCTCATCCAGACACGACGTTAGTTTTATTAAAGCTCTTTCACAGGTAATATATTGGTAACATACATATTCTATTTTTATTTATTTAGAAATCATAATCTTTGCATTTTTTTTTAGTATTCTTATGCATCGATGGCAATATTTCTATAATACTTCGGTATTGCGTACTCTTGGACATCCTGAAGAAGACGAACCTGTCGAGCACAAAGAGGAATTAGTAGCAATTTTGGAGGCTTTTGGTCAAGCTCTACTTCAGTCAGACGTCAATATATTCCGACAGAGCTTGCAGAGCCTCGAACAATTAAATATCAGATGGCGACTTTATCAACGGGCCGTATTCAAAGTTCATCTTCTCGAGCGATTTCTGATGGCATTGTTCACAGTTTTATTTCAACAGTGAGTATCAGTTATTCCTACTGATAACGTACTCATGTTAATAATACGTTCATTTATGTACATTTGATTTATACAGGTCTCACAACTTGTTAGCAGATGAGATAGCTGCGGCTATTCACAGTCTAGCATCTGTTAACATAGGATGGTTCTTTGGTCACTTTTTGCCAACGTTCTTGGCAACTTGTGAAGGTATAGACGATATGCAGAGAGCCACCTTGCTGGGAAACTTTGATAAGTCCACGGTATGTTGCATCCTTGGCAATCCGTTAATATAAAGGCATAAGCATAGCATGCAATGGAATCACATAATGCGTGGTCTACAATAGAAGTAAGCGTAAGAGTAGGAGTAGGAAATAAAATAAATTTAATTCGCTTATGCCCTTACTCCAGCGCCTGTGATTGGCTCCCTCTTACTCTTACTTCTTACTCCACGCTTACTCCACGTATTGTAGACGGGGCTTAAATGATTTATAACATTTTCCTTTTTAGGATCAGCCGACTTTGACCAGATCAGTACTCCAGCTCATTTCAGACTTAAGGTGTTATCAGCTGTGCAGACCGGGATGAAGTGCGAATTGCATCTTGAAAAGGGATTCACGATTAAATTATTCCATAAAACTTCTACAGTGGCATTTAAATTAAATCAACATTTCCACCGAATCTCTGCTACGAGTGCCTCTAGATACAAATACAAGAGACATTAACCATAACGGAACGAAAAAAGACAAACCTTTTGTAAACATTTACCATTCTGTGTATACCACTGCCGTACCATCTTTTTGTGATGTTGTAAATGTTATTATTGCGAATAAAACGCGTCTTTTTATATATCTATAACCGCCTATATTTTTATAAACAAAAATGATTTTTATTTATATTTATTGCTCCAAATTTTACAGAAATGTGTTTCGTACGGATAAAAGCGCGACTAAAAAGTGATATATTTATGTTTTATCACAGAGATTCAAACAAGTAGCTAATAGTGCACCATTTATTTGTCTTTAGTGTTGTGTTCAGATACACCGCTAAGATATCTTCATGTTCTTATCTTTCCTCCTCCCTCTCTTTCTTTCGATAAAAAATGCCATCCTGATAACCCAAGCTATTTATTGACTTCGCACTCGACGGCTTGGTTAGTCAACAAACGACTGACAATGTCACGTTTATTATTGACGAAAGGTGGTTGCTGCATTTCCCAATTTCAAATGACGAGACACTTAGTAACCGATCCGAAGTATGGATTTTTAAAACAATTAGGTATTAATGTCGAAAATCCCGGCCTCTATGACGGAAGGTGGGGTGGATCTGGCAAGGTATGTGACGTTGATCTCGTCTTATCGAGATAGATAATGAGTTGGTACATTATGAAAGTCAGAGAGAATCTCAAATAAATCACGTAATAGCACAGTGAAATATTAGGTGATTTACACTGCAAAATAATTAACCGAATTGATATTAAATATAGCTGATAGAATCGATATCGCCGGCGACCGGCAAAGTGATAGCAAAGGTCCGCGAATCCACGCCGCAGGAAGCTAGCAATGCTATAACGGAAGCACGTAAAGCGTGGCCGCAATGGGCATCTATCCCGATGCCAGCCAGAGGAGATATCGTACGGCAGATAGGCGACGAGCTCAGAAGAAATTTGGAGCCGTTGGGACGCTTAGTATCCCTGGAAATGGGTACCTTATCGTTTCAATAAACGTTAAAATTTTACTGTAACATTCTGTAATTACAGTATATCGGAATGTCTATGATATAGTTTATAATTAACGTAGAGTGTATCATGCCGCAGGAAAGATATTACCGGAGGGCATAGGCGAGGTCCAGGAATTCATAGACATATGCGATTACGCGGTCGGTTTGTCGCGGACATTGCCCGGCAGTTTATTTCCATCAGAGAGAAAGAACCACGCGCTCTTGGAGAAATGGAATCCTTTGGGCGTAGTCGGCGTCATCTCCGCGTTCAATTTTCCCATAGCGGTGAATATAATTTCCAAAAAATCTTACGATCACTCCGTTTTAGAGCTTGCAATTTATTGACTCGCTGCGCTTCAAGGTGTATGGCTGGAACAGCGCTATCGCTATGGTCTGCGGTAACACCATCGTCTGGAAAGAGGCGTCGAGCACACCTTTGGTAGCTATCGCGACTACTAAGATAATCGCGAGCGTCTTGGAGCGCAACGGTATCCCGGGTTCTGTCGTATCCTTGATCTCAGGTGGACCGGATGTCGGAGAGACTCTGGTGAACGACAAACGGTTAGTTCTGATCTAGATTTATTATGTTATTATATCGTACATCGTATTGAGCAAGTTGATAATGATTATTGTTAGGGTACCTCTCATTTCGTTCACCGGAAGTACGAACGTAGGAAGACAAGTGGCTCTCAAGATTCAGCAAAGGTTCGGAAGATCTCTCTTAGAGCTTGGCGGTAACAATGCATTGATCGGTGCGTATCTCGTTAAATAATCAATTCTATAACATTGCGTATATCATAGCTAACACATTTATAATTATTTCTCCTTTGTCGACAGTCGCACAGGATGCCGATTTAGAAATGGCAGTGAGAGCAGCGGTTTTCTCGTGCATTGGAACAGCTGGACAAAGGTGTACCACCACGAGGAGATTAATATTGCATAAGAAGATAAAGGACGAATTTCTAGGTGGGTGTAAATATATAAATAAATAAGAAAATGTTTAGTCGTCACATGTTACGTACAAATTTGTAGGGAGATTGAAAACGGCATATAAAAGCATATTGGAGCGAGTCGGAGACCCATTGGATGACGGTGTGCTATACGGACCGTTGCACAATCAGCCAGCGGTCAATGCATATAAGGTATGTGCATCAATTCTAATTCTTTTAAGCAAAATATTATGTTGATCGAAAAGTCATCTGCTCCTTTTAGCACGTATAGGAGAAAGAATTTTTTGATTAATCCAATACTTTTCACTGTAGGCAGCAATTCAGAAAGCTGTAGAAGCCGGTGGTACGATAGAATTCGGTGGAAAGCAAATAGAGCGACCCGGTTTCTATGTCGAGCCGACGATCATCTCGGGTTTGCCGGCCGGAGCCGAGGTGGTGCAACAGGAAACTTTTGCCCCGATCGTTTACATTTTGGAGGCAAACTCTCTGGAGGAGGCTATCGATCTTAACAACGGCGTGGAGCAAGGACTGAGCAGTAGTCTCTTTACTAAAAGTATTGGAAATGTATTTCAGGTAAATGTATAACTAATACGTTAACAAATGCGTTGTAATACTTATGAACTAATTTACATAACGTACAAAAATACTCGAGCTAACTTATCGAATTCCATTCCTCACGCAGTGGATCGGCCCTCACGGATCAGATTGCGGAATAGTCAACGTCAACATCGGCACCAGCGGTGCCGAAATAGGCGGCGCGTTTGGTGGTGAAAAGGCCACGGGAGGGGGCCGCGAGAGCGGAAGCGACGCATGGAAACATTACATGCGGCGTGCGACCATCACGATCAATTACGGAAACGAGCTACCTCTGGCTCAGGGCATCAAGTTCGAGTAAATTTAACAGGTTTTTCGAAAATGGATCAGCGCTTTAATTCAAATCGTATAAAATCCACCTGAATGTCGACGGACGCTTTTTTGTGGAATCTGTAAGCCCGCGGCAGGTCGTATCTGAGCTCAGCTATCACTGTTCCTCTTGCGCCGAGCTGCGTCGCCCTCGATAGAACGTAATCCCGCGTGCTGCTCTTGTGCAGAGAGTAAACCGCGTTGGACGAAAGGCTGATTGCCACTTCCAGGAACTTCATGTCGATACCGGCATTCTTTTTGGTGCCAAACGGTGGATTCATTATAACAGTATCAAAGTACTTTTCAAATTTTCCTGTAACGTGACACGTTATATAATTTGTATCTAATAAATACAAAGAGATATTTATATATGTACAGATACCTGGTAAATATTGCACTACGTCACACTGCACGACTTCGACAAAGAGTTCAATGTCGCTGCAATTTCTGTATTGTATATCGACTGCATCAGAATCTATCTCAAATCCAACCACGTATTCAGCATCAAGCATTTTAGCACCCAACGACAATATGCCACATCCGGAGCCTAGATCCGCTACGCTTTTACCTTTTATATCATCAAATTGCGACTGTGCAGTGTATAACAAATGTGAAGCAATATGCGCACTGGTAGCATACTGCTCAAGCGAGACTTTTGGATTTTCGAACACATCCAGTTGCTGCAGATATTCCTCTAATTGACGAAGTCGAAGTCCAGCCATTGCTGCTTGAAGACTTTTAACGTGATTTCTTCACAGAATCTCGTCACAACAAATATTTATACAAAAAGATGATCTAATTCCTTGACGACTAAGATTCTTGTTAACGCTATTGGCATATAGTCTTTAATAACACATTTAATTGCTTATAAGCATCTACAAATTCAGGAGAGACGACTCATTTATTGTCAAATCTCGGGAGAACCGGTAGTATCAGATTTCCGAAGGAAGAGTCCTGCGTAACAAAATAACCGAACGAAGCCGCGTGTGCATTATGCAATGCTGCTCTTTGGGATGCACTCATCGCTACTCCATCATTAGATTGTGTTGCGCCCTATCAAAAACAGCATGTATCAATATGATAAAGTAAAGCAAAGGAATCCCCTTAAGGCTAATTCTACAGTATGCTTTTTGCTTCTTGTTTCTTTAGAAATTTAACCAATTGCAGTTGATTTTAAGAAGAATAATCGAACAGGATTGGATTAATTTCTGAGAAACAAGAAGCAAAAAGCATACTGTAGAATTAGCCTGACCATCATCGATAGAGTACACTTACTATACTTGATGCAGAGCCAGTCGACGAGACCCCTAACGACGTGTTTAAGCTTGGTGCGACTCCTTGCTTCAATAGCATCTGCTTCTTCAACTGCAGCTCCTCTAAAATCTTTCTATTCTGCAATTCTACAAATAAACAAAGTGAGAAATTCGAAATGTGAAATAAGAAAGCATTGCGTGTAGAATTGCCATTAGAATTACCTCTCGAGTTCGATTGTGAAAAAGCCATCAAATTTACATAAATAATTCGATAATATTCAAATCGACGACGCGACGTACGTACAGGTTATGTTGTTATTTATTTCTCTCTGATTAAACCTAACCTTTTCCCGGGTAACCTGAAAACATGGACCGTGATGGATAGATGTTTATCAGCTTCGGAAATTCGTCGTTACGGTTAGAGGGCATCGATATCAATTCGAACGGGACGAAATTCAGCGAAACGTCGCCAGAGGGCGCCGGCATTCGCTCAAAATGGTCAGAGATTCGGCGAAACACCGCTAGAGGGCGTCAGCGTACCCTCAAATCGCTCGAGATTCGGCGAAATGTCGCCCAAGGGCGCCTGCGTCGCTCGAGAGCGGGCCTCATTCGGCGAAGCTCGGACGACGGGGCCGCGCATGCGTCGGAAGTGCGCAGACGCCACCTCGCGGGGGCCAGTCCGATCGCAGAAGTGATCCCGAGGTGTTCACCGATAGTTGGCGGTCGTCCCGGTTTTCACGCGATAAATCCTCGTCGTCGCTCCCGACTTAGGCGATCCCGCGGCTGCTGCTGCTGCTGCTCCGTGAAACAGACGTGAGTATCCGCGCGAGGGGCCCAATTACTGGACGGCGATACGTGCGAAGGGAATCCCGGGGGCACGGAATCTCGAGGGGGGGGCGTCGAAAGCGGGGCCGGTGGTGAGAGAGAAGCGGCGGCGGCGGCGGCGGCGGCGGCGGTCGCGCATAGACGGGTGACGGGTTCTGGCAAAATGGCCGTGCGCGATCTACAACAAACGGTCGTCCCGTCACGTCGCGACGACGGCGTTCGGGACGTTCGATCCGTCGGCACGAGAATTGCGTCGATAGTCGCCTGCGCGCGCGCGCCTGCGACATCGACGTCAGCGTTCTTGTCCCCACGACGCTCCGAACATCGTTGTCATCGTCATCGTTATCACCATCGTCGTCATCGCCGTCGTCGACATCGTCGCCGTCGCCGCTCGTCGTAATCGCGACGTCTCGGGGATTCTTCCCGGAGCGCGGCCGTCGCTCGCGCGCGCGCGCGCGCGCGCGAGAGAGAAAGAGAGATAGGTAGACGGAGAGAGCGCGTCCGGACCTGTCCGTCCGCGGACGACGTATACGCGCGTCGCACGTCACCAGACGCGAATTGATTTTCTCCTCGGAGAGGCCTCGCGTCGCGATCACCGCCGACCGCGCGTCGCAGAAAGCTCCTGCGAGGAGGAGCCCTCCCCCGGGAGAGAGACGTCTCGGTGACGACGACGCCGCAGCATCCTCATTTTATCCGTAGACGGAGGCGCACGGTGCGCGACGACGCGCGAGCTACTTTGACAGACGACTCCGATAATGCGCGATCAGCTGTCATCGCGACTCCGCTCTCTCCTCCTCTCTCTCTCTCTCTCTCTCTCTCTCTCTACCTGGCGATCGAGGACGCGCGGAGCGAGCCCGAGACCTCGGGCATCGATCGCCGATGCCGTTTCTTCGTTTTCATCGCGTTAATTCGTGCCTCGAGAGCTCTCTCCTTCTCTCTCGTGAACATTTTTAAATTTGTGACCTAAACTTTGTACATTGCGCACTATTGATACTCAACCGTTTTAATTTGTAATTTATAGGTACAAATTCAATGTAAAGTTCCCCAGCAGCGGGATTCAGTAACTTGCTATCGACGGTTTTCGGTATCGTTAACTAGCGGCATCCAATGGCAAGGACAATCTTAGTGAAAAGCGCAACTCTCATAGGCCATCCTTCGCTAACGACAACGATAATCGTCGCTATAAGACATTAGAGAATCCCACTACAGGTAGCAAGCTGATGTTATTTGTCGCCGTTTTGACGACATTAGACATCACTTCAACGAAAAATGACGTCAAAACGATGACAAATAACGTCAGCTTGCTACCAGGGTTTCTATATTTGAGGGGATCTCGTCCCAGAGCCATAAATAGCGACTCATTCATTCATTTTCATTCCTGTCGAGAGGTACGCCGCGGTCGAGCTGTCTTCTCCTGGTTCGCGGCATCCCGCGTGGCGTCGGATATCCGCGCGTCACGGATAAGCGGAGGCGTTTCCTCGGAATATCCCGCCGACTTCCCCGAGCGTGTTCTCCAACGACCTTGAGGTGGCCTACCGTTATCGCAATCGGAGCGCGGGACGGTCGATACCTTCGGCGAAGAGCCCGCATCGGTCAACGCTTCCTTTCCGGATTACGCGATTCTCAGACCGCGCTGTCGTTTCCCCTCCCCGCGAGGACGATCGCAACGTCAGTCGCTTGTTTGTCGTGCGTCCAAATTGCACGTCTCGTCTGACGCGGCATCGGGGAGCGACACGCGCGTACGTCGACTTTCTGGGTGTCGTCACTCCCCCTCCCGTGCGATCGATTTTGCTTTCGTAAGACCGACGATGAATCGTCCGCACCGGGCGGAAAAAATCCGCTCGACGCGGATCCCTCAGATAAGAGGTGATCGTGCAAAAGCACGCGATCACTCGGATGTGATTGTCCGGCGATCTCGCTTCCGTGTTGGCTACGCGACTGCGCCGGGAGCAGTGTCGGTGGTCTTGCCTAATTGCGCGACACCGATTGACGATTCGCGTCCCTCCGTCAGATTCCTGACAAATGAGTCGCGCGCAGTCGACCGACGATTAAAATCGCGATCGTCCCGCGGATAGGAGATCGACGGCCCAGATATCGTCGAATTTCGCGCGTTAATTAGCGAGCCCCGAGATTCGAAGCTCTCTAAAATCATGATGGAGTGGGAAACGTAATCTCTCTTTCTCATTCTTTCCCTCTCTCTCTCTCTCTCTCTTTCTGGAATTTGTTTTAACTTATCTGGGCGATTAGAAATATATTTCTAATACGGTCGTAAAGTAGATCAACGTCAATTTTATCACGCGACGACAGTCTGTAATCGAGTTTTGTAACAAGTTTTTGTTAGGTAGCCGCACATCCCGGGGTTCTGTCGAAGGCTGAAGGACCGACCTTCACCGCGATACAGGTAGATCGTTTCTCCCGTCCACAATCTCAATCGGTCTCAATCGGTCGACGATTCCTATTACCTGCGGATAATCGATTCCGGCGTCTAACGTGCAACGTGGATTAATCGGGAGAAGCGCGAAGATATCCCAGCGCGAGGTCAGGAAAGTCGGCAGTCACTCACTTGGACCGGTGATCCCGGAAACGTAACTGTTATGGAACGAACGAGCCAGCCAGATCTTTCGATCGATCGCCGACCGTATATAGAGAGAGAGCGATTGGCTGTGATAAGAATTTACGACATCACCTCGTGGATTAGTTATTGTGTCGTTATACCGAGATCTTGATTGAACGTAAGCAAACGCCAGGGGATTCAAAGCTAGAAAGGAGCTTCTGATTCTGAAAGAAATCTCTAAAGACTTCTGAGAGGAGCCTCCAAATTACTATGACAGACTCGTGCGGGAAACCGAAGTTATCAAATCAAAGTAAATTATATTCGACAACAACTGGCCAAATTGATTAATTAGAAATATTCTTACTACGTTAGCGACCACAGGTTTTGGTTCATTTAACGAGCAGAAT
>NJRQ01000409.1:162876-185751 GCA_003063805.1 Aphaenogaster ashmeadi
AAAAAATTCTGCTCGTTAAATGAACCAAAACCTGTGGTCGCTAACGTAGTAAGAATATTTCTAATTAATCAATTTAGCCAGTTGTTGTCGAATATAATTTACTTTGATTTGTTATCTATTTACTGGCGGAAGACTATACGTTAATCGAAGTTATCAAATTGGAAAAAAAGACGTCTTTAACGTCGATTTCCACTAATTAACTTTAATCTCGATTTAACTTACTCTTTATCTTTTTCTAGTTCTAAGAATAGAAAGAGATAAAGAATAAGTTAAATTGAGATAAAAATTAATCTACATTGGTGGAAATGTACATTAGTGAGCTAATGATCCAACGCTGAATTAAGCGAATGGCTTCCTGGGTAGTTTCGTAAATCGCTAACGTATAGATTCCGTGTTGTCCACGGAAGTAAATTTTCAACGCGAAGAAAATGATTGTTTTGTATAGATCTCTTATTTTTAGACTCGAGGAGGGCCTTGACCGCCTAGGGTTGAATGGGCGAAACGTTCCCTGAAAGGAATCGCCGCTCCTCGCACCGCGGTAACGCGCATTATCGTGCCGTTCGCAGCAAGGACACATCGTAAATTATGTATATCCTCCGCTTACACGCGGTACTTTCAACTTTTCACGGCGAGTCGCAGTAGCCGCGTGCATTTACACGCGGCGGCCAAGATCCAGTTTCCCTCGAGCCGAGCATCGTGCTCTTCAGTGACAAGTATTCGTCCCATTCATATTCCGAGCGAGAGGTACATTTTTACGTTTATTACTTTTTCCTATTCCACGCCGCACATTCTCCATTTCCTATTCTATTATCCTCCGCATTTCTCCGCGTCGCCTCGTTATTCATTATGTATGTTGAATTATTCGCTAGGTGGACCCGTCTCGTCCGCGTCGTCCCGTGACCTTCCCCGAGCGTCCCAATCATGCACGTCGGGCTTTTTAACGACGTTCCGGCGGCGTTACGAGGTGGAAAGAGGCCGTTATGAATATTTAAATGCACCGCAAGGCGAAAATATACGAGCGACTGCCAGGGTGGGCGTGCTGTGCCGTGCCGGTTTATCGATCACGGTGCATCGCGGCGATAACCATCGCGTCGTGGAAGCGTCGCGACGACGCTGCGCCGACGCTGTACCATGCCGCGTCGCGCCGCGCCGCGCCGCGCACCTTTGCGACTGTCAAGGTCCTTCCTCCTGATCGTTTTCCCCCTCGCTTGGAATCGCGATTCCGATTTATACCACTGGGTAGCTCGGCTTACGTTCTGCAAAAGACAACCGGTATTTTTAAAAAATTATGATTTATTACTATCGATTTATCAATGCAAAGAAGTTGAGTCATAGAGTCGGTATTCTATAAATATTCCGTTAATCATATCACCTGGCTCTGTCTTGATTATTTTTATATAGGTATTGTCAATGTGCATTCATGTGTACGCAAATTTTTATCTGGAATAATTTTCATACGTAGAAGCTAATATAATTATAGTACATCTCGTATGAATTACCAATAGTTTTTCAGTTCAAATATTCGAGTCGGTCAAATTACACAGCTTTCTCTCCCTGCATATCGATTTTCGTTTCGCAACTTGGCAGGAAATTGCGTATTTAATTTTCCCCGTTCACGCGAGAGGGTAATGATCGGCAATCGACGTTGATTTAACGCGCGCATGAAGTGTGTGCACGCGTCGTTTCCGCGACGTTAAAGTCGAAATTGTCGACGCCGGCGGTTCCAGGTAAACCGCGTATGCGCTCACAACCGTTCATTACCGCCACGTCAGCGTCGTGATTTCGAGCTTCACTTTTCAAGCCGCCTTTCCCTTTCGTGCGGCGACGAGTGAAAAGTGCTATCGATCCGGCGAAATCGCCGAGCGCCGCTGCTGAGCCCAAGCTCGCCGCGAAAACGGCCGCTTTCCGTGCGCGCGACGAAAGCTCGCAAAGCGGCGGCGAGAGCGGCCGCGACGGCGCGACCTGCATCGGGTTTCTCTCCCGCGACGGATGGAAAGTAAAATAAACCACGAACATCGATTTCAGGCGCATTGTGCGCGCGCGTTATATTATATTCCCGCGGAAACAATTCGGCACGGTCGGCTCTCACGAGCTCGCCG
Organism: Aphaenogaster ashmeadi; assembly: GCA_003063805.1. Classification (NCBI taxonomy): domain Eukaryota; kingdom Metazoa; phylum Arthropoda; class Insecta; order Hymenoptera; family Formicidae; genus Aphaenogaster; species Aphaenogaster ashmeadi. Next base: position 164,976 of record NJRQ01000409.1, read on the forward strand.
CCGACGCCGCTTGGCTTCTTTCCCCGCGATGGAAAAGTATGACGGCTGCTAACGCGGCGACGTATCGCGGAAAACGGGAACGGGGGGATAAGAAAATGTACCTCGCGTCTTCTCCGAAGTCATTTTGTATAACGCGAGGAAGGAGAATATTACCCGCAATGTATCTCTATCACACGATGTATCGCTTCGTTTCTGTTGACACGTTGAATAAGGCGATTTGTAGCAATGTTTTTCTCTTTCTTGAAGTAAAAGCATTTCAAGGAAATGGGATATGCATAATACATACATTTTTTTTTATTGGATAATTGATTTAAAATTATACTAAATTTGTATTTGCAGTTTGAACGCACGCTCTATAGAATTGTATAGGAGCGAGTTAAGATATAAATGTGCATATGTTAAGCTGCGTATTTCACCAAAGGAACATTGAGGAATTTTGTGAAAACATACATACACATACATACAGTGGGTGTAAAAAGTATTCGTACACTAGGAATTTTCATAGAAAATATTTTATTTCTGTGTGTTAATAAATAATAAACAAATAATCATTTTTTCATATTATAAGGTCTCTTTCTTAATAATATCTTAAAAACAAAACTTATAAATTATTACATTTTATATTCCAAAACAATAACATAAACTATTTTCTGTGAAAATTCCTAGTGTACACTGAGAAAAAAAAGCTGTTGCTTCAATTAAAGTGGTATCACGGGGTGCCAAAAACATAAGTAGTTTATTCATTGTATTATTAATAGACCCAATATATGGATTATTGAAACAATGATTGAATTATTGGTTAAAAAATGTAGACATTGGGTCTAATAATAATACAATTGAACTACTTATGTTTTTGGCACCCCGTGATACCAATTTAATTGAAGCAACAGCTTTTTTTTCTCAGTGTACGAATACTTTTTACATCCACTGTACATACATACATACTGGAACTTTTACGGAAACACGCAACAGAAACACAAATGTTGCTCTATGTTCCTTTGATGGATACGCAGCTTTATATGTATGTAGTTAAATGACGTGCATAATTTTTTTGTCACAGGCAATACCGATGGCGGGGCACTGAGATCATTGAGAGGTGACTGGAAGATCTAGTCGCGCTCCACGGAATCACCATCGAGGTATCCAGCCAGGTCACACACGAGGATCATGAAAATGGTGCTGTCTCAACGTCAGAGGGAGGAGTTGTGAGTTGACCACCGCATACATGATAAAATGCTTCGCGGTACTCCAGTTTGCATGTTTTCGATCACGACGTTTATACGCTTAATGGCTTCCCTCAATCTCTTTCCCCAGCTACACACACACACGAATGTTCCTGTCTCTTTTTTTCCGAGTTGTAGGGGTTGATACACGCGAACGCGTATAGTCCGGGAACGGATCAATCGAGGAAATAAGGTTTCCCTCGTATCTCGCACCACCTACGCTAAAGTTCTCTCTCACAATAATAGTTCCTCCACTCTTTTCTTTATATTCTGTAAGGAACAGAGTACCGTTCATGGAAAATCTTATCAGCAAAAATAAATGCGCTCCTAGAACCTCAGGTAACTATTAAGGTGCCTTTAAACTCTTTGTATTTGATTTGAATTTATCGACGTCGTTTTTCTGTTGTTAAAATTTTTACAAACTTTCATCAGAAAATGCGATACATTCTAGGTATATCGTTGTAACGTGGCAATCCTTTGAGCTACCTTGGCATCATTAATTGGCATTGAGCTTTAATGGTCTAACTATGTAATTAGTTCATTATATTTTGCATAATCGTGGGCGCATGAAGGTGTGAGAGCTGCATGGGAGTCGCTCTTGAATTTTCTCATGCCCCCAGCCTTCGATTTCACATAGAGAAGTTGTGAGGCCCGGCGTGGATGAGTCACTCGCAGGCAAATAACGATCTCCGAGAGTCGAGAGTTCTTCAGCTGTCGAGCATTCGCTCCGTGTGACTGTGTTTCCTGTTCGAGTGCTGTCGCGCGTACGTACGTACATACGCGGGAGAATCGAACGTCGCCAATCGTCGCCATTATCTCGCCACGTCCCAATTCGTGCTTATCTTTCAATGAAACGCGCGTTTTTACGTCACCGGTCATTTCTCTTCTCGTCCCCAATGCCCTACGACGGCATTAAGGCGATCGAATCTCGCTTCTCTTCCGGCAAGACTTTTTAAGTTTTGAAGAACACATGTCTGCAATATGTTTGCAATAAGTACTTTATCTCAGATATTCGAGATACAAGTATACTTTCGGACCGGAATTCCTTTACATCTAGATTTTTTCCTCTTCATTCTCTCTCTTTTCAGGATTTAAGTATTGGAATTTCGGTGAAAATCTCGTTTGGATTGAACGAGGGTTCAGACTATACTCTTGGATTATTTAAGTAAACTGTTTCTAATTAATTCGCTGGTTTCGTTTCGTCCTTCTCGTGCGAGCGAGCCGCGTGCGACACGGCAACACGACGTCAAACGAGGGCACCGTTGGCATCGATCGTATCCTCGATCTATGCCGAGTAATTCCTATGACGCAAAATCGCTCGTCGATCGGTAGGTCTTGGGGGGGGGGGGGAACGAGCGGCGGGTACGGCCGTAGAATGGCGGGGGCGGTGGTCGGGTGGTGAGGGTGTCTGTCGAGCACGCGCGAACCGCGGGATCGATAGCTCGCGCAGAATGAGTCGGCGACGGCGAACCCTCGGAATGAAGCGAGGAAGGGGGATGAGAGAGCTGGTTCTCCGCCTGAGGGAGAGGGCTCTCATCGATTAGCACAGGTATACCGTCGCATCCATCCATGTTGCTTCCCTGCTAAGAACGCCTTCCGCGACCCTCAGGGGCTGCGCACGTGTAATTCTTAGCAAGTGGACGGCAAAACGATCCCCCCGGCGTGTGACTTTCACTTCCGGGCTTCCCGTAAACTGATACAGAGGGTTGAATGGAAGGGCGATTAGCATTTTTAATAGGGAAACTGCTATCGAAGTTGCCTGTGGTTCTCCATATGGATAATCGATATTCCATACTATAAATTGGCTCTTCGACCTTTAGATACCCTCGCGAGGTTCTTTAGATGTCTCAGTTTTACATTTTTTTTCAATATATCGTTTAATTAATTAATTATATGTATAATATTTCTCTGATGATTAATAATGTGTGTTTGTACTGAGATTGTTATAAAAAACGATTATAAAATTTCTAGGGACTATACGAGTGAACTAATTTAACATTTCTAACGCGTTTGCGAGATTAAATCTAATCATGTAATACTATACAGTTGCAGGTGAGGGAAGTCAATTCGACGTAGACGCGTGCTTACTCGTGAAGTTTAAATGATAGATAACAGCGAGACGATTTCACGCTGATGTCAGCGTCCGTTTTATACGCTAAGGGCCAGGCGGAATGAATTACCCTCCTCTTCCTCCGTATCCATTTTCACGTATTCACATTTACACCGAGGAGCCGAGGATAGCGCCTCAGGATATCGCTCTTTGATCTGCACCTCAACCTGCATTCCTGCGGCAAGCCGAAACACAACATGTCTCGCACAATTCATCGTGCATTGGCTGCAGAGCGAAAGAGCAGAGGAAGGAAAGAATTTCGCGGCTCTAAGGTTCTATTGTACCGTTACACTCGCAGTCTATCCTTCTGATCTTTGTATACGAGAGCACCTCTCGAAAGAGCGCCGTCGTATCGCCGGTAGCGATCTCGACCTCTTCCTCGGCTCTATCTTTAATTTATGCGACGAAAGATGGAAGGAGAGACGGTCGGGGAGCGGCGGGGTTTAATTTTGATTGCTGCAGGTGTTTCTCGCATTCGTTATGCCCGTGTCTGAACGCGGCGCAAACGACGTGCCTGTCAGCATCCAATTTCCGGAAAACGTTTTGTTTGTCGTCCTTAATGCTCTAAGGACATCATCTGCGCTCACGTGGATATTTCTTTTTTTCTTTTGCTGCTAGCGTCACGTCCTAGAATTCTCGCCAACGAGCGACGTAAGTGCACTCTCATTCCTTACGCGGTTATAAGAAGTAACAACTCGCATAGGACATCACGCGAATGGACCGTGCGACCTGATGACCGTATATCCGCGTGCTTCTGTAATAATGCCATTTGCATCAGGGTGTTTACTACCAGGAAAAACCTGGAATTTTCAGGGGATTTCTTTTTTACCCTCGAAAATCAGGAGATTTTCATGGAATTTTATTAGCACTCAGGAAAATTTTTGGAACTTTACTTTTAAATTTAAATTCTGTCTCTTTCTGAAAAAATTGTCCCTTTTATTTTTTTTATAATGCAGAACGTTGACAATTGGGCCTTCCATAAAATAGGCCTTCCAACTAGTGAGCTTACCATATATATATTATAGATTTTGCGGCTCCAATTGTAAAAAAAGATAGGTATAGTCTCGTGGAAGACTATAAAAGAAAAAAAAATTTTAAAATATTTAAAAAAAGCATATAATGAAACAAATTTATTTCTAAATTGCATTTAAAAATTCTCTAATCTTACCTGGAATTTTTCATAAAAATACCTGGAAGATCTGGGAATTCTCAGAGGATTTTTTCACATGATTTGAGTAAACACCCTGAAATATATCAGTGTTGAGAATAAATCTCCTAAACGCACAGCGATGGATCAGATGGATGTTCTCTGGAGCGGGAATGTACTCGGAATAAATTAAAACCGATCCTCGACGTTCGTCGGCGATGAATTTCGAATGCCACGGCTTTCGCATGGCTGCGCGTACGGGCCCCTAGGGCACGCACTTGTACGGAACAACGTATGATACGCCGTTACAACGTCTTCGTATTCATAGAATACTTTTTTCTTTCCCTCTCTCTCTCTCTCTCTCTCTTTCTCTCTCTCAGATGCGTGACCCATTGTCACGAGATCATCCGTCGTATTCTGCGTTTTCCCGTGCTCTCGCACGAACCTGAGGCGCGGGTGTCGGATGACGGGTCGCCTTACGCACTCACGGAGACAATGATCCCTACCTGCCTGGCTCGAAACATTCTTTTCCACTTTTGTACCTGCGGCAACGCACACACATCTGCCGCCAGGATGTTGTGCGTGTACAAATGCAGAATTTCTCACACCGTTAAGTGCCCTTATGAATTTACCTCTGTCATTATCCGCGTTGGCCTCTTAATTTTCTGCGAATTAGTACGTAATTAGCCGCATGGATCACAATATAGCGTAGGACCCTCTTTACGACGTTCTAAGTTGATTGTACACCGAGCGCGCAATTAGCAGCGAATAAATCTCATGAGTCGCGATTAAATATTTTTTCGAGAGATTATTGACACGCCTCGGTGCTCTTTCTTTACGATGACTAGGATTATCTTCCGTTTTTGGAGCTTCCAGTCTTCCAGGCTGAACTATTGGTATACAGTGTTATTCAGGTTTACGCTAGCTAATAGGAGCTTTCCAGCAAGAGACACATATCGACACAGGAGTCAGTCTATCTTTGTTCGATATTTAGTGAAAGACAAAAATAGAATGACTCCTGTGTCGATATGTGTCTCTTGCTGGAAAGCTCCCTATTATCATTCGTGCAAACATACTTCTAATTTGCCTTCATATCAGTTGACGACAGATAAGCTTACCGGTCTGTTTTTACACGAACTTAAGTGTTTCTACAATCAGCACTACGCCGCATTTAAATTACATTATTATAAATTTAAATTTTTTTGTGTCGTTATTCACTGAGATAAAATTTTATGCATATTATGCATATATGTTAAATTCAACACGTGGTACACACACACACACACACACACACACACACACACACATACATGCGGATATATCAGTGAGTCATTTTTATTATCCGTGTGCTTTGTTTCTACTCTCAGCAAATCTTGAATCGTGCTGTGATATCAGAATGACGTTTTTCCATTCATTAAAATTAATGTCGAATCAACGTTCGACGCTGCGGCGCAGGTAAATAGCGGAAGTAGCCAGCACGTGGTTTAGCTTTCTGCCAAGACAAAGTGGCTTTGTTGTTTTCTTCCTTTTTCTTTCGGTTACGCGTCCAGCGAGTCGCTCCTACGCGCCACGCGTTGGTCGCAAAACAGAGATCGTGAGGCACCGCGAGCGGTAATTTGCCATCACGTGGAGTAGTCAGGTGAATAGAGACGAACGGCCGACTCGAGGCCTTTCACCCTGGCACAAGTTTGCCCGACTTTCAATCTCTTTCCCACGTATCCAACCTGCCTCACGGCCTCCCTCCTTCCCCGTCTATTGTATCGGATCGCAGATACGGCATTTTATCTTTATCTCCGCGTCATAAACAGGCGGCTGTGGTCGACGCCAACGCGGAACAATTGGCGATTAAGGCTATCACCCAACACACAAGTCTTCTCCCTCCTATCCTCCCCTTAGTCCTGTTGCGATACTCCGCGAGAAAGCGTACGGCTGAGCAAACAAGCAAGTTCGAGGAAAAGTACCGTCTAAAATTTTCTTGAATATTATTTATGCTAAGTTAATGAGAGTAACATTTTTCTGCTAACTTTCTGCGTTTGTCATAAAAACGAATCGATGCTTCTAGAAATAAGGCGATCGCGGATTACCTTAGCACGAACGGCTACCAAGATGCACTGGAGGCATTCAAGAAGGAAGCCGATATGCCGGGAGAGGTGGAGAGGAAGTACGGAGGCCTTCTGGAGAAGAAGTGGACCTCGGTCATACGATTGCAGAAGAAGGTATAGTTCCTTCCTTCTTTTTAGTTTGAGAGATATTTTCTCTCGACTCTCGATTCTATTTCGTTGCGTGCGCAAAAAGATTCAACGGTGTATTACGTCAGCTAAGCGGCTCTTTCTACGCACTCGCGTGTCATAGGTAATGGAACTGGAATCTAAACTCTCCGAGGCAGAGAAGGAGTTCATAGAAGGCGCGCCAACGCGCGGCAAGAGATCGCCATCCGAATGGATACCAAGGCCGCCGGAGAAGTTCAGTCTGTCCGGACACAGAGCCCCTATCAATAGAGTTATTTTTCACCCGGTTTTTAGTCTTGTAGTATCCGCCAGCGAAGATGCTACCATTAAGGTGAGAGCGATCTGCAAGTAGAACAACAACAGTTTGCTTGTTGGATCCGCAAGTATCGAACTAAAAAAAACCACAGTTTTTTAATATGTTTGTCCTCTATCCTTCAAGGTATGGGACTTTGAGAGCGGTGACTTCGAAAGAACGCTGAAGGGCCACACCGACAGCGTGCAGGATATCGCGTTCGACACCTCGGGAAAGCTGCTCGCCTCCTGCAGTGCGGACATGTCCATCAAGCTGTGGGATTTCCACCAGTCGTTCGCTTGCGTCAAGACCATGCACGGCCACGATCACAATGTCAACTCGGTCGCGTTTGTGCCGCAGGGTGACTTTGTAGTGAGCGCCTCCAGGGATAAGACTATCAAGATCTGGGAAGTGGCGACGGGCTACTGTGTGAAGACGCTTACGGGACACAGGGAGTGGGTGAGAATGGCGCGAATCAGCCCGTGCGGCGAGCTCATCGCCAGTTGCTCGAACGATCAAACTGTTCGGGTATGGCACATATCGACGAAGGAGACAAAGGTAATCCAATCACTTCTTGTCTCTGAAGCCAATCCAACGTTCATTCTTAACGCAAAGTTATTCGGGATCGTCAGGTTGAATTCAGGGAACACGAGCACGTGGTGGAATGCATCGCATGGGCGCCGGAGAACGCGAGGGCGTCGATCAACGCGGCGGCCGGGGCGGACAACAAGGGCGCGCACGAAGGGCCCTTCCTCGCTTCCGGCTCACGGGACAAGATGATCCGCGTGTGGGACGTCGGCGCCGGGGTGTGCCTCTTCACCCTCATTGGGCACGACAACTGGGTGCGATGCATCGTCTTCCATCCTGGTGGCAAGTTTATCGTCAGCGCGTCCGACGATAAGACGCTGCGAGTCTGGGACACGCGCAATAAGCGAGTGATGAAGACCCTCGAAGCACACCTTCACTTCTGCACGTCTGTCGGTTCGTATATCTTCCTCTTGCTTCTCTTCCCAATTCACGCAACGTTTTCCCTGATTTCATTGAATTACCAAACGCGGATCGTCAATTTTTTCGCCATATATACGTTCGATTCGTTGACTGCAGATTTCCACAAGAACCATCCTTACGTGGTCACCGGGAGCGTCGATCAAACGGTGAAGATTTGGGAGTGCCGCTAGTCACCGAATTTTAGATTTTCCGTCAGACGTCGTGTGCGGAAGCGAACGGAAGTATAAAACGAGAGAAAAGACGAACGCGCATCCATTTTAATGGAATCGGCCGAAAGAATAAGCTGCTACAAAAGCTATCGTACATTAATATTAATATTATTATATATATAAACACACATAAACACATATGTTTAAGAGCTCTTTAATTTATAAAATAAAGTATAATTAGTAATTATATTATAAAATACATCGTCTTACGGCAATGAACTGCACTATTCGAGGAGAGTGAATCGAGAAACGGTCACGAGGATCAAACGATCGAGAGGACGCTCCCACGAGTTCTCATTACGGATCACCTACGGGACGTAGGGTCACTAATGCCATATACAATTACAAGAGTTATATTCCTTTAGGCAGTTGTGCAATTGTAGTAGGGGGGCATTATTCTGTACATATACTGTGTCTTTACTCGCGGCGCGAAATTCGATGTTCGTTGACGAGTATAACTCTCGCCTTTGATTTATTCTTACTCTCTTCGCCTGCTTATGCAATGTATCCGTTAAAGTATTAGTTACCAGCTGGTCGTATACACACGTACACGCGCGCGCAAAGAGAGAAGAAGATCGTCCTCCTCGATTGTGACCTTGCGTAAGAACGCGTCGAATCTCTTTAACTTTCTGTCGGCAGTGGCGAAAAATTTCGGCTGTGGCGTCATCTCCGCGCAACTACGATGGTAACTAATTCGTTGTCACTTATATATCCGCGCACTCTCCTCGAGAGTTCTTGAGAGAACGAAAGATGTTGCTCCTTTACTCATAAATATATAAATATATATATATATAAGCATATTACACGCAGAGTATACACATACACACACATGTATAGACGCGCATTGTCTTTGTACCATACAAAGTATCGAGTGTTAATGATCGTCTAATGTCGGCTCACGTGTGTCCTGAGTTGTTATCACATTCGCCGCATTAATAAACATCTGTTTTGTGGGACACGTAACGTAACGTCGCAGGTAGTATAAATCGGGTGACAATGGCGTATAAACAAAAGTAGTGTGACGATGCAAAGACTGTCTCAGCTGTAAACGGATATATTGTTACACGTCTGTGCGTAGATCGGATTCTCTCGAAACGGCGTGTCCCTTTCGGCCACGGAATTTCATTGGATTTACATATGTTTATGTATAATCGAATCCCATAGAGATGTCAATTGGCGGATCACTGAAACGTATACAATGCGCAGCGTTTGAAATATTTCATTTATTTTCGGATGAGGAGGCGATGGAAAATTGATCTGGCCCGCCACCGTGCATTGTTAATAATAACGATGTTATTCAATGGGCACGCGGCCGAATCTAGAGAATGCGACGACCGAGATTCGAACGTCCGAATAGAACTGATGGGAGAAGAGACTCGTGAGGCGTAACGTGTGAAAGTTTTAAAAGCGCATAGTTCATTGCGTGGGTTCCAAGAGGAGGTGGTACTAGTTTGTATCTCTTTTAGTTCTAACTAGTATTAGTGGTAGCGCAGACACATTACGTAGACGATAGAAGGAAGATAAGGGAATAAACTTCAGAGAGAACACGAGAGAAGTTAACGATTGATCGACACACACAAACAAACAAAAATACACACACAGACATAAGATCTGTTCGTTTTAGCTGAACTTCTTGCACAGTTCATCTCTTTTCTTCTTCTCTCCAACGTGAAAAGGAAAAGAGGAAAGATGAACCGTGCGGGAAGTTCAGCTAAAACAAACAGACCTATAGATACAGGAGGCAAAGCGTCCGATTTTTCAGGCATTCGATAAGGGACATTCGCACACGTGTATAAAACGTGCAAGAAAGAGGAAATCAGTAATCGATAATCGCTTAATTAAGGATTTTTCCAACACGGTACACTTAATTACTGACTGCTACCCTCTCCCATTGTTTATTCAGCCGAGACGACAAATCCTCCCCCCCTACCCGAGAAGAGATACCCCTCAATTAATGTGGTACTAAATTATTTTGGTGAATAATAAACGGAGTTGTCACTGAGTCGTGAGATCGTTATATGCTATACATATAAGTACTCATTCGCACCTATACGATTCGCATTCGTTCTCGGAACGGCGTAATTTCTTTTTTCTACGTTTGCAGCTCTCGTTAATTAATCCGTTGTTCGAGTACGCGCCCAGGAGCGCGCGAACGGTTCCGTTGTTTCCGCTAGAATTTCCGTAGCTTCGATCGGAGCGGTAGACTTAAGGATCCCTCCTAATTCTGCAGTATACATATTAATCGACATGTGCATGACAGTATTTTATATAGTACAATAGGGCAGAGAGAATTAGCAATTGTAGCATTGTAAGCGAGACGCATACCAAACACCCACTGCGCGTGTTTATACGTAGATGATGTAATAAAAGAAAAGAGAAAAAAAAATAAGAAAAAGAAACACGAAAAGTTATAATTGATAAGTTAATTTGAAAAGTTATGTTATAGTGTCGCCTGTCATAAGACTCGTCGCGATCGCTTCTGTGACTCGCTTTCTACCTGCTTGGGAAAAGTAATGATACCAACGAGTAGATTTGCAATAAAGTATTCTTCGTCATTTGTGATACACAGGATTGGCGGACGTTTATTGTGATCCTAAAACGTGCTGCACGAGCTCCCCGTAGGAAAATATTTTTCACTAGCTTCACGTAGTTTTGTAGAGCGAAATTAGTGGCGGTGGCATTGACCCCTTTACCTCGAACAATTTTCATACAATCTTTTTATCAAAATTAATTTTAAATTTACGATAGAAGACACTCTTCTTATTGAAGAGATTGTCTACTCTGTCGCTGGATTGAAGGAAGAATTAATATGAGTTTAATCAGAATTATCTTTTTGGGTGCTTTCCAGCAACGTACACAGGCGACACTGTGTAACACAGTGAATCATTTCATCCTTGTTGTTTGCCAATGTTAAACAAGGATGAAATGATTCACTGTGTTACACAGTGTCGCCTGTGTACGTTGCTGGAAAGCACCCATAATGCAGGATTTATTGATACAAAATGTTGCATTTTCAAATTTTTTACCAACTGTCGGTAATGAAGGGCGCGCGGTATACCGCGGTCGGTAATATCGCTCGCTCGCTTATCGACCTGCAAAAGCGCGCGAGAGACGAGAATAGCGGCATGTTCCGGCGTAGGATCCTTTGTTTACGCGAGGGTTGCGTCGTGCCGCTGGCTCGTCCAGGGTTTTCGAGACATTACGCCGGGCGTTTCATCATTCATCCTATATAAGGTTGCTCGCGAGCAAGTTTCCTTCGAGGAACGATCACTGTCACGATCTCCAACGATCGACCTTCCGCGGAACGGCGAGTTTGCAGGGATGGGTTAGTGGTCGCCATCCACGCGGCCTCGTGGTTCTCGAAACGCTCTCGCCTGAGTCTCCGAATAACTTTATCTCACGACAACGTGGAAATGGCGTCGCAGGAGCAGATCCCCGCGAGTCTGCCCGACACCCAGAACGCGGACGCTATATTGACACAGGAGGTGTCGAGCCAGCAGCCGACGTTGGCCATCTGGGGAAGACTGTGTCCTCTGCGGTCATCCGTGCAAAGTCTGGGTAAGAATTTGGGTGCCTTTCGCGTCGGTAGAGACAACGCACTTGAAGCATATCCCGTCGGAAATGATTTATATAAATTAGATTTTTAGAAATTAAATTAGGCATGAAATATATAATTAAATTTTTTTGTCTGCCAAACTATTTCAGATCTAATAAGGGACACTCCTTACACCGTGGGACGTTCCTTGAGCTGCGATATTTATTTAACTGTAAGAGAGATAAACGTAAGATGGCTGAGTGCGATCAGCAAGATACACTTCCGCATATACAGGGAGCGCATTAGCAACACGAACGAGACTGTGGTATATCTGGAAGATATGAGCCACAATGGAACTTTTGTCGACAAGAAATTGGTTGGTCACGGAAATCGTATCATCATCGAAAATAATTCCGTAATATCCTTAGCCAAGAGTAACCTCTTAGGTATCTATATCTTATATCAAAGCTCAATAAGCTCAGTTACACGGTCCGATTTACGCTGAAGTTATAACATCAATGTACTATCCAATCCAAAATTTGTCTTAATCACAATGATCATTTAAATATGAGCTTCTTTTAATACTTAAACTACAATTTCTAGTATATGTATATTAAAAGAGATTGATTCAAATATTTTGAATATCAAAATAGACTTGTATTTAAATAATCATTATGATCGAAAAAGAAATTTTTTGGATCGGATAGTACATCGATGTTATAACTTCGGCGTAAATCGGACCGTGTAACTGAGCTCAATGTGAGTTACCATGTATATAATAAAAATTAATCTTTTAAATTGTAGTTTATTCATTCGCAAGCATAAATGCACACGAGACTGCTTGCGAGTTGCCACCAGTGCTGAAGCAGAAGTACGCGACCGGCCGTAGGCTAGGAGCTGGTGCCTGTGGCGAAGTGAGGATGTTATTTACCAAGGATGGTTCCGAAAAGTTTGCTATGAAAATTATACGGAAGAATTATTTTAGCACCGGGAATGGAAACATTCTCAATAATCCGGCGAACATCAGGAACGAGGTTGAAATATTAAAGAGGCTAAGGCATGTAAGTTCAGACGGCATCTCTCTTGTATTGCTGTAGCTTGAAGGAAGTTAATGAACTTTTGGATATTTGTTTCAGCCCTGTATAATTCATTTGGAGGATATCCACGATACGACCGAAGCTATGTACATTATTCTCGAATTAATGGAAGGTGGCGAACTCTTCGATAAAATAAGAAGCAAACGTAGACTGTCTGAATCGTGTGCAAAACTGATATTCTATCAAGTTGTACTCGCTGTCCATTATCTTCATAATGAGGGTATTACGCACAGAGACTTGAAGGTATTGTTTAGAACATTAGCTGGATGCTCTACATATATCAATAGTGTTATTTAACGGATAATAAAAAATTTACAGCCGGAGAATATACTGCTAAAGGACCATTCGGATAATCCTTTGGTCAAAGTATCAGATTTTGGCATGTCGAAGTTTGTGGATACCCAGACAATGATGAAGACATTCTGCGGGACTCCTATGTACGTTGCTCCCGAGATCTTGGCAACCGGGGGACGCAGCTCTTATACGAGTCAAGTGCGTATTTAATATTTTTTTACATATTTTTACATATTCTAATGAGATATAATTCTGGATTTTCGATCTTCAGTTGCAAATGTCTTATCTAGGATATGATAAGATTTAGTACAGATTACAATGTTTTATAAATTCCTAAATGGTCTTTATATTCCGACAAGTCTTTAATTTTGTTATTATAAGTAACCTTGATTTTGTTTGTTTTTAAAACTTATAATCCCCGATAAGGCCTTAATGGAGCAATAACAGTGGAATAATATTTTTCCATTTAAATATGTGGGGTTGCAGGTCCAAGAATCGAACCTGGATCTTTTGCTTTACAGACAACTGCTCTACCACAGAGCTATCCAACACCCCGAGAAATAATTATGAAGACATGAGAAAATAATTTCTATTTCATTCTTTCAGGTCGATGTATGGAGTTTAGGAGTGATATTGTACGTCTGTTTAAGTGGGACGGTTCCTTTCCAAAATAACAATGCTTCTTTAGAGGAACAAATCAGAGGTGGATTGTACGAATGTCGACCATCGCATTTTCAAAATGTATCGCAGGATGCTATAAAGCTGGTACGTGATAACGCCCGTATTTATTAACTGTGATTTACTTTGTAGTTGTTAATGGAATATCGCGTTGTTCTAGATCAAGCGTATGATGACGGTGAATCCGAAGGCACGGATAACAGTGCCACAGATCTTGTTACATCCATGGTTAAGAGACGCGTATATGCGAAGAGAAGTGAACAAATTGATATCGGATAATAACGTGGAAAACGATGAAAATGTGCCACCTTCCAACTGCATCAAACGTCCGCGACTTATGGTTTGAAAAAAATAACACGACGCAAAATATAGTATACGAAAAGAATATTTCATTTCGCGAGTAAGGAATAGAGGAATACCTAGTGTCCTCTCCACAGGATCTGGTATCTCATGATTACATTGTGATACATGGATAAGTTACCATTTATAGCACATACAATAATTTCTATTTAGAAAACAATTTTCAATAGATTTGATACAAATTAAAATATCGGTAAACTTGTTAAGTAGTAAAATCCACCTCGTATATAAATGAACTGATAGTACAACATAAAGTAGATATTTACAATACTTTCATTCCGTTTAATTAAAAATGCAATTAAATATATTTTGTGATCAACTCAGGTATTAAAAAAATCATGAAAAGGTAAATAGTGAGATATATACTCTGTGATAAAATATAAAACACATTCCGTGCGATGTATTCTTTTATTTTTTGACGTATCTCAATTTGATGAGTACAATGTGATTTAACTTACGACATAGAGTACTTGGTACATAAAATTAAGTAACACACACTGCAAAGGTTGTTGATCGATATTAGGCGTCAATTTTTCATATTATGATTTTTTATTAGAAAATTTAAGATGTTTCAAAAACATAGTAATGTTAATAAAAAGAGATTAAGACTGCCTTACGTTTAATGTGCGTGGAAAATGTAGACTTAATTTATCTTATAACATTTAATTATCATTATGACACTTGTTATATGGTAACAAAATTGCACTAGTGTTCAATTATACAAAGTTCTTTATTCAAAGTGATGGACAGCACTATACAATAAAGAGAAACGTCTCGCGAACTGTATTGTCCTATTTTTTTTATTCCTTTCTGCATGAAAATTGCTCTTCACCAAGGCAGGGATTTGGAAGTGCTGTGTCGATGTCTGGTTGCTCTTTCTTTGTAAGGCCGGCCAGCAAACGTTTCAGCTGCGCTATCGCTTTTCCCGGATTCAGACCCTATCGGATGCACAGCAATACCGCGTGGATGAATAAAATTATCATCTGAACATTTTATCTCTTCAGGAGAGGAGAGTGACAATGCATAATATTTAAGGCTCACCTTTGGACACGTTTTGGTGCAACTGAAGATCGTGTGGCATCGATAAACCGAATAGAAATCCCGCAGCTTTGCCAGCCTCTCCTGATGTGCCATGTCCCGCGAGTCTATTACCCATCTGTATGCCTAGCGATGTAAGCGAATACACGTGTGAATAATGATTAATAATTTTTGTTTTATTTGTCGTAGAAAAATGTCGACTCGTTACCTGCAATAGCACTGCAGGCCCTAAGTACTTGTCGCCGAGCCACCAGTAAGGAGGACACGAGTATGTGCAACATGCGCACATTATGCATTCGTACAAGCCATCGAGCTTGTACCTGTCCCTTGGACTTTGCAAAATTTGTCGCATACCGAGGAAGTCGTCCTCACCCGGTCGCTTTAGATACGGATCGATTTTCTTGAATTGGTCCAAGAACTGCTCCATGTCCGGTATCAAATCGCGAATTACATACGCGTGCGGCAGAGGATAGACCACCAGCGGCTTCGGAGATTCTTTTACCTTTCTGAAGGTTTTAGGCAGTTTCAGGCAATGTTAAGCGCGATTTGAAAAGAGATTTATCTCGGAAGTAAGTCTTATCTCGACGAGAAGGCTATTAAAAAAACTGTTAATGCGAATATATGGTGAATGTAAAATTAACACTATCATTTTTAATTTCAGACATCCAGACCTCCAAGTATCCTAAGTATCCCAAGCATTCAAACACAGTTATCCACATATTCGAAATCCTTAACGTCCGGACCAAGTTATCAAAGATACATCAAAGTTTCCAAGGACCAAATCCAAAGAACTCGATATTCCTATCGCCTGATTTACCGGCGTTAAAAATTATGTGGTAAAACGATGTAGTTACGTTATACAAGCCAGGGTGTTTACGCCGTCTATATTCATCGCGCAACACCCGCAGATGCCCTCGCGACAGGACTTCCGGAAGGACAACGTCGGGTCGAGCTGCGCCTTGATAAACGATAACACGTCCAGCACCATCGTGCCGCACTTGTTCAGGTCCACGCTGAACTGCTGCATGTACGGCTTCACATTCGGTGTTTCCGGATTCCATCGATACACGCGTACAATTTGTAGCCTTGGTGCAACTTTTGCCTCCTGTGAAAAATCGATTTTAAATAACAGCTGCCATCTAAGTACACGTGTATGTATGTATGTGTGATCTAGGTCTTTCAACGCTTTTCTAAAGCTCCACGATCGGAGACATCTTCTTTTTATATTGTAATATATTATGCGCGAAAACAGAACTTGACTCAACAATCCAAAATATCATAAGATTTGTTTCTTGTAGCAAAACTTTTTGTACTGTCTCATTTTAAATGCAGGAAGCATAACGTTGTGCAGCTACAAAGAACAGATCTTTATTTTAGTTGTAGAACTAGAAAAAGATAAAGAGTAAGTTGAACCGAGATTAAAGTTAATCTACATTGGTGGAAATGGACATTATTAGACATTCCAAAATGAGGTCGTGACTCGCTAACGATATTTAGCAAAAGGATACATAGCACGTTATTGTTCCAGGGATTCTGCGAACAGAGGAGGATTATAACGTTTTTCTGTGCAATAGAGAAGGGAGGATCCTCGCGCTTTAATACATTTTCTCGTATACGGAGCGACTAACTTTCAAAGATGCTTTGCACGTTGCAATGCCCGCGATCTCCGCCGCCACCGCCGACTCCATCTCGGTCTTCTTGGCCGATGTCGACAACCTCGATCCGCGGATGCGCGCGAATCCACGCGACCAGAAGCGGCTCGTGGATGCGCTTCCGCTCACGGCAGAGTACATGACCCACCCCCTGTCGAGTGATCTGCCGCCACCTCGCCCGCACAATATTATCTCGAGGACGATGTCTTCGTGATGTCACGTCGCTATTTCGATCATTACGTCTCGTCGCGGCTGCGTTTATCTCAGACTCGTCAAACGTCACGCGAACAAAATATCATCGAACAGACGAACTTCACAGTCCGACGGTCCGTGACGAATTTGTCATCGATTCAGGACATCTTCGACGGTTTAAAGTCTGTTTAGACGATCTAGAACTTGCGCTGAATTTCAGTATAGAGTACCGTTTATAATTTTATATTTGATAACGCAGGACCACCGAATAAAAAAAGTATTTTGTTCCGGAAGGAAGACCAACTGTTTCCTACATATTTTGAAGTGCTGAAACAGAATCCGTTTCCCAAAAATTCGTATCACGTTACATTTATGAGATACACGTGGTAAGAGGGTCCAAAATCACGTAATTCACATCGAAAATTAAAATAACGCAGATTATAAATTCCTATCTACGTAGAACCACAATCCTAAACTGTAAACCAACTAAATCAAGTCCCTTGAACCCTCAACTCATAAACCCAAAATCTGTAAATCAAAAAGACATGACTAAACTGATACCCATGACCATTTTCATTTAATGTCAACCTTCACTGGTCGGATCATTTCGAGATCTTGCCTTCACTGGACGGATTAATTCCAGATCTTGCCTTCACTGGCCGGATCATTTCGAGATATTGCCTTCAAGGGTATATGAGTTTGGGGTTTATGGATTGAGAGTTCAAGGGACTTGGTTTGGTTGGTTTACAGTTTATAATTGTGGTTCTAAGTAGATAGGAATTTATAATCTGCGTTATTTTAATTTGCGGTGTAATTTTGGACCCTCTTACCACGTGTATCTCATAAATGTCACGTAATACGAATTTTTGGGAAACATATTCTGTTTCAGCACGTCGAAATATGTAGGAAACAGTTGGTCTTCCTTCCGGAATAAAATTCTTTATTCTGTGGTCCTGTGTAATTTTTTAAATGCCATGCGCTTTGATATTTGTGTGCCTTTTAACATATATTTTATGTATCTTTGAATCTTTAAATGTTTTTATATCATGGCACATAAAATTATACATAGAATTTTGACACGAATTACAGATCGTCTAAAATGATCGTTTTAAATCGAGAGAAGAACTTATCTATTTATTTGCTCATTCATTTATGGATTTCATTATTCGTTTCTGATATAAAATATTTTCATGTGTGACTTTTCTATAAACTGCGCGCCGTCACTATCGGTCTTGAAACGCAGCTCTCGAATATCACAACATTAAATTGAAAATCAATTTAATGATACTGATGCTAACAAGCATCTATAAGATTCCCCCCCTTCCCATCCCAACCCGAAAAACTGTAAAGAATTTATTGCAAAAAATACTATCTCAGCCAGGATTTGAACCTGGACCTCCCTACAATCCGTGAGGATGTAGCCAGTTCGACCATCGAGGTATTTGGTAATATTTATCGCAATAAACGGAGATATAAGAGAACGTATTGAAAGGCCAACGTGTATAAATAATAATTAGGATAAGACGGTATATATGTATAAACAATTTAAATCGAGAGATAGGCCAATGACGGTCAGCGGATCTTAGTGCTCCAATAATATTAATGTGTAACTTTTCTATAAACTGCGCGCCGTTACCCAAATAGCCAAATGCAGTGAGTTTGCTGTCATGTTGCCCATAATGGTTGAAGCAAATTTTGGCAAACTTAGAACAATTAGGTGAGGCATCATTGTGTATGTCGAACTCTAATTCTAACTACGGCAAATTAATGGCAACATGTCAGGATCAATTTCATATTGTCAACATTTTGTTAGCAACGAGCTACTTAAAAACTTTATAGCTTGAAAATATATACGCAATAACGGATGGAAATCATTATATATGTGTTGTTGCCGTCATGTTTTCATCTACTCAATATGACAAATCATTCGTTGCTGTCATGTTGCTGACATGTTGCAGACAACATAACGTACCAGTATTGCGGACCGTTTGCTCTTGAAATTTCGTTAACTGATTGCATGTATAAGCAGTCATGTTGCTGCATTCGATAACGTGTTGTATTTCAATGTCAGCAAATGTAACAGCAAATATATAACAACACATGCAATGCATTAGTTTGCTCAAAATGCTATTTCACGCTTGGTTATCTGAATACTATCGGTCTTCAAACGCAACTCTCGAATATCACAACATTAAATTGAAAATCAATTTAATGATACTGATGCTAACAAGCACCTCCCAGGGAGAATGATCGATGTCGGATTGACATCGATCAGACATCGATGACGTCTAACCGACGTCTGATCGATGTCGATCCGACATCGATCAGATGCCATTTCTCCCTGGGTCCCCCCTTCTCATCCCAACCCGAAAAACTGTAAAAAATTTATTGCGAAAAATATTACCTCAGCCAGGATTTGAACCTGGACCTCCTTACAATCCGTAAGAGTGTCGTAGCTCGTCGATATTTGATATTCGAGAGCTGCGTTTCAAGACCGATAGTGACGGCGCGCAGTTTATAGAAAAGTCACACATTAATATTATTGGAGCACTATAAGATCCGCTATGGCCGTCATTGGCCTATCTCTCGATTTAATAATTCATAGTTCTAAAACTCAATACTTTCATACACAACGTACATCGTACACTCTGTATAAAATCGTTATTATAATATGTCGTTAATTATATGACATTATATAATTTTCTGTAAATTATTATTTAAATCTATTCCGCTTCACAAGTCTTTGCGTCCTGAAAAAAAATAAACACCTTAATGTCGTATGTTAATATTAAAAACGATATAACAATGTAACAGCAATATCATATTGAAATCACAAGAAACTCGCGGATCGAAAATTCCGGTCGGAAACGAAAATAATTGCATTTAAAAATGCCTAGATAAATCATAACAGGCATCTCTTTTCTTTTCATTAAAATTATTTTACACGTATGATGGGCTTTTCTATTCGATCACCCACCTGCTTTTACTCAGTTAGCCAAGTCTGTCGAGAACAGATTTTGCAAAGTGCCTGCTACAAATTTTGTCGGCAAAGACAGATTTGACACAGGACCTGATATATTATACAATGCTGCTGGTAGAATAATGGCAGAAATATAGCAAAGTTTGTCCAATAAAATATGATAGCAGATTGATGGCAGAAATCAAACAAATCTTGATTGTTACACAATTTGACTCAGATTGGCAGCAGAAATATAACAGAATCTGCGTTCGACAGATTCTGTTTGGTTTTTGCTGCAAATCTGCTGTTAGATTTTGTTAGCAAGATCTGCCGGGAAAACACGAGCTTAATGCGGACACAGATGATACCGGATCTTTCGCATTTTTCTGATTGAATCTGCTGGCATACTGCAGACAGTTTGCTTACTGGGTAGATACTGATTTTACTATTTATCTTCATGAATAATATCGATGTCATTAATTATTTCAAAATTAAATAGACTTGGATTGCAATTCAGTCGATTGGCGTTTTTCTAATTTAAAAGAATGTATAACTGATAGTGGAGTGAATATGTACTTTCCTAATACACGGTACATACTAATGTGTGAATTATAAGTAACACGCACATGAGAATGACCCGGTAAAAAATTTTTCATATATAAATATATATAAACAGATATAAACAGATATAATTATGTATGAAATATGTCCATACATGAAATTTTTCATATATAATTATATATATGTTTAATAT
>NJRQ01000410.1:38181-66639 GCA_003063805.1 Aphaenogaster ashmeadi
TTCACATCAATGTGAATGTGACAACCACAGGACGTGGCTGTACCAAATGTTACTATTATTGTGGTTGTGGCAACCTTATCGTTTTTTCCGTGTGGCTATTATCCTTCAAGATACGACAAGTACTATGAGACGATATCTGTACGATTATTGCATTTATATTACTTTCTCGTGTTATTTTTCGTCGCGATTCATCAAAATACATGTACGAACCCATTCAAAGTATCGCAATTGTAATTAACAGTATTTTTGCGAGTGTTGTGTTGTGAAAAGTGCAACGAAGGAACTGAGAGGAGGAAGAAGCCTGGGAGGCATTAGACGACAGCAGAGCAATCATGAGAATAGTTTATTTGTTATTTTATTTGTGTCAATAGCAAGATTACTCATTTATAATTATTTTACACAAGCAACAATTTTATAGTGTTAATTATTTAGAGCGTTGTCATAATTTGCATTTGTTTGTGTTTTACAGTTTAATGTAGTTCAACGTAATTTTCACCACTGCGCATTACATTAATGAGTAATAAGTGACTATCACTATAATTTATTTTAAATTGGAAGAATGGATCTGTAAGAATTGCATGAAATATATGTATTAATGTATTAAAAGTAAAATATGTATTCAGTCAAGAACATAGAAATATCAGATAAATATATCTTTTATAGATCCATAGCCTTAAAATGAATAGTCTAGAACAGATTACTAATTAATTCTGGAATATTTGTGCTATTATGTGCTGATTAATCAAACTTTTAAAAGGTTTAAAGTTTTAAACCGAGGGGTAAACCGCTGACCAAAATTTGTACACCAATGCCTAGTAATGCCCATAATTGGGCATTACTAAGTACACAAAGTACACTAAAAGTACACAAAAGTACACTAAAAGTACACAATTTTTGGGCATTACTAGTAAATTTTTTATGTAATGCCCACTAATATGCCCTAGTAATGCCACTAATGCCCCAAATCTGTACACCGCAATGCCCTCAGCGGTTTACCCCTCGGTTTAAACGAATTTGCAAGCATAAATAAAAATATGATATTTTTGCAGATAAAATAATTTTCATTGTCTGCAAATCTAGTAAAGAATTCTATTGCACTTTTTACCAAGCACACTTTATACATAAATAAAATTTTCAAGAAACGCAAGAAAAACACTATGAGGGGGGATATTATACATATATCAAATAATATTGTTTTTATGGGTAATTTAGTATATTAAATATCTATTACATAAACAGGATAGGGAAAAAGTCCCGGACCCCTAAAATATCTCGGAAGGAGGAGGATATAGAAAAAATTTTTAAATACAAAAGTACTAGGGTTCAAAGTGGGGCACTTGATGGTGACCTTGTCCTTGAACCCTATTACTTTTGTATTTAACTTTTTTAATTAACTTTTTCCCCACCCTGCATATTAACTGATAGACACAACTGATTAAATTATCGACTTTATTGATTAGATAATTAACGAGATACAAAGTAAAAGAAGAAATAAGTAGATAAATCTATCATTAATAAAATACTAACATCTATAGAGTATGAAACTTTTATTTCAATTCTTTATGATTTATTCTTTATTTCATTTCATGGTCGATGAAAATTGGAACAAGATTTTTATTCTCTATATAAATTTATGTTAAATAGAAATAAATTGATATTTATTAAAATATTGTAGAAAAAATTTTTTAATATTTATTATTTTAAAATATTATTTTATTTTCTTTTTGTTTCGCCTTCTCATACATTCTGTACGAACAGAATTTAAGTTCTACTCAATTAAAGTCATTCAGCTTCTCTATGTTTTTTCTTCCAAGATTAAACATTATATAAATTGGTGAAAGAAAATAATATTCTGATTTTTTTATGTATATGTTATAAGCATAAATAAAAAGACAGAAAATGTTTTAATATATTCCGCTTAATGTTTAAATAAAAAATCGTGCTAGTGATTATTAACTGTATTTATTTCTAAAGTATTGATTTTATACTAATATTTTATAGCCTGTCCATATTTATTGATCTTAAAATTTCCTATTAATAATAATCAACCTGTTAATCAGTTGATTATAGTATAGTATCCGCACAGAATAAAACTGAAAAGTAAAGTCAACTGAACAATAAATATATCATTTGAACATATTATTTGAATTAAAAATCAATAACAAATGACAGATTAATATACGTATATGCACAGTTGTAGGTCTCTCTGTGAGCACGCGAACTTTACACAATGCTATTGTAAACGCTTATAACTTGAAAATTATTACGATTTAGATCAGGATACATATAGTATTTTTTATCTTTGTCAAATAATTTTTAATTTTAATATCTATAAATTTTTACGTTCTGCTAAATGATATTTCGATAACCAGCGATGTAGCTAGCCCGATAGTAACTGAATAATTTCATTTACATCTTCTTAAATAATATTTCATTTTTTATTCTTACTTTCGCTTTCTCTCTCTTTCTCTTTTTATCCGATTATCACGCCTTGGCAAATAAAGATTGAAATAAAAGATTGAAATAGAAGAACGGGACGGAAATATGTACTTGTGAAAAGTTTTAGGAGACGGAAATTGGTTTCATGCACAAAACAAAAAGTAAAACTGTAGTAGACAAAATCAAAATTTGTTTTAAAATGATCTCAATATTCATGTTTTACTAAATATTTTGTCAAATATTGTGATTAGCCGAGTATTACTGAATTAATTAATTGCGAGTATTACTGAATTAATTAATCTACTTTAACAATTCAGTTGAAGAAGCCAGGAAAAGATTGAGAAGTCCCTTGCATATTTGATCTGATCACTCTATCCAATCTTTGTTCTTAGAGCTCTTTAAGAATCGGGCTAATAATTCATTTCGTTATAACGCAGATATAATACATTGAAATTGTGACAGTATAAAATATGTAGGGCGTCCTTGCGAGACAGAAATGGTATGTCCGCGCGGCGAATATTGCGGTACGATCGGGTGAGATTTTTAAATGGGGGAATTTCGCTCGTTCCCTACGGTAGAGAAAAAATTAACTCCCCTTTAAGCTGTTGAAGTGAGATATCGCACACGAAGTCGAGTGCCAAGCGCATCTTATTTAATTATTTCGCTCGATTGCTTCGCCTCGCTTAAGGAAACACTTGATACACTTCCAATCTACCGGCAGTAATCTAACTCCTGGGAAAGTTTGAGAAAACTAAGAATCAAATTCGTGTCTCGACACTCAATCAAAATAATTTCTCATGCTTTTGAATGATTAATAAATAGAGTAGAATAATTTTGTAAATAGAATAATAGAATCTATTAGAATATAAAAATTTTGCGATGGAACATTTATGTACGGAGTAGACCTAAATACGTGGTACATCCGATCATTCTCAAGGCTCAAAATAAGTCGAAATGGTAAAATACATTTTTTACGAATAAAGTTTCGTTTTCGAGAAAAAGGACTTTGAAAATTAATTGATTACGCGTTTGACTAATATTTGAAGAATTAAAAGGACATAAATACGTTAGTAACAACCCATTCTAATTTAATTCACAGAATAAAACTTTATATATGACAAAACAGCCAACATTTTCAACAATCTCAATGAAAAATAAATCTGTAAGAAATAAAATTATTCTTCGTCTCACACAAATTTGCTGGTCTATCTCAAGAGTTAACTGATTGAATTAATTAGTTCTGATAGTAAACAAATCGTACAGAACGTCTGTAGCAAAAATTATCATGTCAAATATCAGTCAAGTGCACGCATCGATTAACTTTCAAAGTCTTTTTTCTCGAAAATGAGACTTTATTTGAAAAAATGTATTCTATTGTTTCTATTATTTCGACTTATTTTCAGCCGTAGAATCACCCCCTTCCTGGTTGTATCACATATTTGGTCCCACCTTGTATGTATATTTTATATGTTACGATATATATATTTCAGCTTTGTTTTACGCTTTAATTTTTAAACTTGATTTATGATTCTAGTTTTAATTAAAATTATTTCACGTATATAAACATACACATACACACATATACATATAGGTACATAAATCGCGTGAAACGAGATCAGTTTGAAGTTGATGTTGTCTTGCGGTATTTTTTGATTTAACTTTGCTTAGATTTCCGTGATAGTCGCTTATTTCAGTGCTTATAGGGACGATACGAGGAAACTTTCAAAGCATTCGCGCGCACCGAGCTGGCTTAAACGCGCGTTTCAAAATGAGCTTTGGACAAAAGAGTCAATAAAAGCGCGCTCCAACAAACTGCGCGTATCCTCCATTTAATGTACCACCACATACCTGATTAAACAAACTCGACAGAATAAAGTGCATTCAACGAGCGAGTAACATCCATGGTCGCGTATAATCGACGCCTGCCCCGACCGATATTAATTCCTCGCAATTTATTCAGCGGTACGTTGAAAAATATAATCTCCACTCTGATGGAAATAAAACACGCAGGATCGCGTCCGCAGCTCGAGGCACTCAATATTGAATCGATGACGATTGCGGTATATGGCTGGCGGTAAAATGCATAAATTAATCGTGTGTATATATATATATATGTATATACATATATGTATACAAGGTGTTTCAATTTAAATGACACAGTTGATTTTCTCCAAAACTATCGATGATACAAAAAAATGTTTCAGATAAAAGTTGAACGGTTTCGAAGGGGACATCTTATGATAGACACATGTTTTTTCTATATGGAGGTGTTCCTAAGTTTTTAAGGTGACCTTTGTTTTTTTAAATGGAATCATATGATTTTCTTTATATAATATAATTTCTCTAGTTATTTGGCATATAAAAGGTAAAGCTATCAAATTTGGCATATTAAGGTAAAGCTATCAAAAAATCAATAGTTTACGAGATATTTTATATTTTATTCTGACATATTTTGACATGAAATATAAAATATCTCGTAAACTATTCATTTTTTGATAACTGTATCTTAAATTACATTACAAATTGCATAATTTTTTTGAAAAACGTCTATGTGTTTTCCTCGCATCAATTGATTCATCCCATTATTCTACGCATAAAAGTATTAAGGTACAGTTATCAAAAATTGAATAGTTTACGAAATATTTTATATTTCATGTCAAAATATGTCGGAATAAAATATAAAATATCTTGTAAACTATTGATTTTTTGATAGCTTTACCTTAATACTTTTATATGCCAAATAACTAGAGGAATTATATTATATAAAGAAAATCATATGATTCCATGTAAAAAAACAAAGGTCACCTTCAAATCTTAGGAACACCTCTACCAGTAGTGTGCCAGTAGTGTCGAAACAAATCTTTTCTGTAGTTTATTATTCACTGGCGAAGAGGGAATATTTCATCTCTTGTTTATTTAAAATTATTGAGTTTTCTGAAATAATCGTAAACGTATTTGGACGTGCGTTATTTTCTTTACTTACTATGCGCTTCCAAAGCGAATGTTGATTTTAATTATTTCACTCTTGCTATTTTCATTGACATGTGACGGTCCAGAATGCAGTAAAAAATCAGTACACGAGACTTCGATGTAAATTTAATCACCGTATTAAGTTGGTTAACCATTTACCTTACTGCGTTCATCTATCCGTACGTGTTTCCCAGCGAAACTGTTTACGTTGTCCCGCTTATTAACCGAGTAATTATGGTAGCCGTATTATGTCGGTCTTTAGTCGCTGGAGTACATTTATACACCAAAATTCTGTTCCTCAGCAAACTACATTAACAAGCCGGTTACTATAAGCTATTTCTGATAACGATTTAATTAAAGTTGCAACTGCAACAATCATTTCAATGTAATTTGCAAGAAACCGCGACGGACAATCTCCGTTTTTGAAAAGCATGGATTTAACACGACGTAGGAAGAAACCTTTCAATCTCTCAGCGCGATAAGATGGGAAAATGCCATGCATAAATTTTCGCGAGGCCCTTCTAAGTATCGTCGAATCCCGAGCCCGTCTAACTCGTTGATCCGGTCGCGCGAACAAAGTTTTCCGCGCCGACGCGTGTTTCAGATGAGAAACATGGAGAGATTGCTCTCATGTTGGATATCATCAGAATTTTCGCCTACGGCGCGGAAAAGTCACCTCGCGTTCGAAATTAATTACCCGCTAACTCCGCGTGCGCATCGCAAATCCCGTCGGGGATTTCTAAGCAATTGAAACTGTTTGCGCGCCCGCCCGCGGCCTAGGGTCGACCTGGCACCCAGGGTGCTCGTACACAGCAAACGACGTCGTCGGAGAGCTACCACCGTGGCAGGCAGGTCTCTGCTCTCCTAATGATCGATCGAGACGTCGTCGTCGTCGTCGTCGTCGCTGGCACAGCGCGACCATTAAATTAGCCGCCTTCAAAGTCTAACCGCCCCCTGTCCTTTACACTCTCTTTGAAGCGTGTTCTTCGTTACGTGCCGCGCGACACTGACATTTTGCCGTTCCACAACCAGAGCAGTAGCGCCAGCATGGGAACGCTTAAAGTAATGCGAATTCGCGAAGACGAATGCGTAATATACCCCAATGCGTAATATACCACCGCTGAATGCCTGCATAAAGGCCAGTCTAATTTGCTTTCGCGATAATCGAGCTTGGATATGTTACCGTATCTGCTGTTAATACCCGATTAGCGTCGACTTTAATGCAGGCGTCTCGCTACTTTTGCGTCTCGAATAGGGGAACGTCGAATAGGTTGCATGATTCGAACGGACGGTCTCGATGACCCGTGGCACGATTGCTCGATTGAACTTAATCTAATATCAGACTTAGGCCGACTCACGTGCAGCTTATTATCAATGCAATGTTCGTGATCGTCTGACACAAGGCTTAAATAGATTGGATTAGACCTCGTACGTGATATAACGACTATGAAGTTAATCTCATATTGCAGACCTTACTGCAACATCGGTTTATCGCAGGATCGTCGAGCTTATGATGAATATAACGGCGATATATAATGAAATCAAACCGGAACGGCAGTTTTATTTTTGTGCTTATTTTCCTGAATACCTTTTTATGCGCGAGAACGATATACTTACTTCATATCGCAAAGTAAAATTAGATTTTTGCGAAATTAGAAAATGACTACTCTATTAGAAAATTAAATCTATCAAGATCATTATCAAGAATTTCCAGGCGCGCGATTCTCTCTCTCTCTCTCTCTCTCTCTCTCTCCCCGCTCATAGAAGTTCTGTAAATTCTATCAGTTTTCACATCCACGACAAATTAAATATAAGCTACCGACCGCGAAAGAGCTTTTCTGTCGATATTGATATTTTCCTTCGGCAGTCTTTTCAGCGACTGTAATGTACCACAAAAATAACAGACTTCCATGCGTTCCATATAATTGCATCATGTCGCGTTCACGATCAGTGCGTTGCATTTATGCAACGTTAGACGGTATCTTATAAATTCGTAGTTATTAGCAATTATGCGACAACGAGGGTGTAAGCGAATCTTCAAATTTAATCAAGCTAGCGGAGTCTAATGCGGTTGAAGTTTCATAGCCTCCGGTTACGCACGTCTGTTTCGGAAATCCTTGAATTCGCATAATTAGAAAGCCGATTTCCATATTTCCATCGATTAATTAATCACTGCTCCCGACTGTTCTCTGCTGCTGAAGAGGAATTCATTTCGAACCATCGCGCGATTCGTAATCCTCGAAGCAAATGCGTATATGATAGGATTGAAAGTATCCATACGCCCGTGCCGGATAATTTCGCAAATGCACCCCGTGTTTGGCACGTGTGCCGCCGTGAAAGATGTTTTAACTTCATTATTAACATCGTAGACACATGCTGCATAAAGACGTAATTAAGGGAAGTTTATGACGAGGGATGAATAAAATTCAGCTGCGTAATTGCGTTCCCGATATTCAATTAAAGCCTTTGACCTTGGTGTGCGTGCATGTGTGCTTGTATGTAGAACAAGTAAGAGGAAATTTGTCCTGCGATAGTTAGCTCGATCACGAGCCGATACTTGCTAAACTACAGTTTCGGGAATAAGGCAATGCATTAAGGTAACGTGATGTGAGGCGCAAGTTTAATTGAACTTTATAAATATGTTCAATCGTTTCCATTCGCGAGAACACGTCTTGTGACGAGAGATCTTGGTATTTGCTAACAGAGTCACTGCGAACTAAGCCGTCGCAACATGTACGGAAGTTTGCAAAGTGCTGGTTCTTAACAGTGCTTCTCTTCGAGTTTAAGACTATTAAGTATCCTTTACGAATCTCGTTGCAGCGCTAATTAACGTGTATCGACGGAAATTTCACAGATGTTTATAGCTGATGCGGATAAGCTGCGTTTAAAATGATCTTAAATAAATAGTGGCATAATAATGTATGCGTTGCCCTCTGTCCTCCGTACAATATTTGACCGCAATATTGTACCAAACTCTCTAAATTTATTAATCAATTATGATTCTCGTCACGCAACCGAGCGATAGTACATTTATTCACAGTCTCGCATCAAACCACAGCCAGTCCATTGATTTCCCATGCCTGAATTCAATCAACCGCGTGTTCTTACTTGCATTTACCTTCTCAGCGTCCCTTATGCATGCAGCAGATAAAGTGACGTAACCGAACACACGCTGTTGATCAATAAGTTTATCTTATCGGTCTAGACACTGTATGAACAAGTTATGAACGGATTCTACGAGTTAATCAAATTTTTTTTTAAATTATGTATAAGATATATATAATAAAGAAAAGAAAGAGAGAGATGAAGAGCAAAAAGAGAAAGGGTTAACGGCGCGTACAATTGTGTCCCGATAATATTTTATAGTAATTTTTTCTTTAGAAAAATCTAATTAAAATCTCTCGTATTAAAATCTTAATTAAAACTTATGGTTTGCCTTTTTGTAATACGCTTTGTTAGGCACAAATTACCACCACGGCAAAAAGTTCAAGTAATAAATTACAGGAACTCGTCCGTACAGAGTCGTTGTAGTATGTGATTAGAACATCTGTTATGAAATATGCAAAAGAATAATTCGGTTCTTGAAAACACGAGTACAGCAAATTGCAAATTTGCGAAACTTAATTTCGGTATACGAACATTATAATGAAATTTTCTCCTCCGCTCGACTCTTATTCTCGTAAGTAAAAGTAAATTTTGATTTAACGTTACGAGTCAATGTTTGTGACAAGCATACCACTTATTAAATTAAATTTGTATACGCCATACTTATCATAAGCGGACAGAATATAGCGTTTGTCATCTAACGAAAGTTTATTTGGCAATCAATTTTGTATATTTGTATCGATTTCGTAAGGCACGGAATAAAGAGCGAGAGAGAAGCAGAAGCTGTCACAATGTCGTCAAATGTTTTTTCTGAAGTTACAAAATAACTTGCACCGTGGAAAAAAGCGCTTTCTCCGCTTTCCGCGCAATAGAATAACGCTCGGCTTGACCCTACGTAATTATAGATGTAAAGAAAGGTGTTGTTAAAAGTTACACTGAAAGCACACAAAGGAAGAAAGGTGACGCACGTGGCGAATCAAAAATGATCGCACACAATTGTCGTGGAAAACAACGGAGATCTTTGAAATATCTTCCGGCAAATGCGTTTTTAATTTTCTCAGAATTGTCGCCGACATTCGTCACAGTCTGCGAATTTCAAGGATAAAGTCGCCTTTCTTCCCGCCACTTAATCCTGAATCGACTCTCACGCCGTTAGAAACTGCATGTTTGACTTTAACGGAGATTAACAATGAATCTCTTAAGAAAGAAAAGATAATTGTCTGTCTATTTTCTAATTAATTTTCTAATCTAATAATATTTTATTTATGTGGTGTACATTGTAAGATCCGAAACGTGTACATTAAGGATGCCGTAATGATTATTGCTTTCTTAGTTTTACTATCGTTTTTGCCATTAAAACAAGTTGCGGGTTAGACTGCCAATTTTCGTGTGTTTGTTTGAGTCAATTTCCAAGATTTTCCTACGACCAACATTTCGGGTCGCACTTAAGGCGCCGTTTAATGGCACTCGTAATAGACAGAGCCAAATGCATATTGCAGTGAGCATTTGTAGGGACCAACGTTAAATTGCTGCAACGTCGCATTCAGCGCTCTCTATATTCTAATATCAGGGATGATCGCTATAACATCGTTTCATATTTATTATGCATATTTATTAGAAGAAAAGCTTGACCACAGTGTCGTCGCAATTAAATTATATTTTTTTCGATTCTTGCATACGTAATACAGTAGAATGCGAATTTTTCTCATGGTTAATTTTGTTTGGAGATGGATTTATATTGCCGAAATAAAAACTGTTTTATATTGTCCAGCTGTTCTGATTTCTTTTTGAATCATAACATCTGAAAAAGGATTAACTACAATCTCACTCAGAAATATACTTAATTTTATTACTTAAAGTTTGCTTCGAAGAAGAAAATTATGTACATATTAAATTAAAATAAAACGGAGCAAAAACGCGCGTGATGTACGGACATATTCTCATCGTTCTTTAGAATTTTTCGTTCTTGGACGTTGTAAATGTTATTGTTATTGGACAAATTTTATAACTAAAAGTGAATGAAAGTGTTTCATTCAACGCACGAGTCTTCTTTTAGTGGTAATAATAACATGCCTTTTATATTATCTTATATATTTGGACAAACCACGGAGAATAGTTATGAAATTTGTCCAATAACAATAACATTTATAACGTCCAAGAACGAAAAATTCTAAAGAACAATGAGAATATGTCCGTACGTCACGCGCGTTTTTGCTCAACGGTAACTACTAATTAAGTACATTGTTTACTTGAACATTCTCCGAGGCTAATAAAAATAGCGGTCGCAAAATAAACAGAAACGTTAAAGAGAAATCGTTATTGAAATGTATAATAGCGGTAATACCATTCGAATGGTGTGTGTGTATGTATGTGTGTGTGTGTGTGTGTGTGTGTGTGTGTGTGTGTGTGTGTGTGTGTGTGTGTGTGTGTGCAAATAGCAAATGCATTTTTAAACATATCTGCCGTTATGATGAAAGTGTATAGTTAACGTTGTAATGTCACATTAATTTGAAATAATCTTTCTTTCGGTATACACTTGCTTCTCGATTCCTGAGCTTTTGCCTCTTAGTTTACGAGAAATTTTTGTTTGTTAATTTCGAGAAAGAAGTACTTGATTTTCTTCGGATTCGTCTTAAGAGGTAATATATATTATTAATATTTAATTTTGCCGTAACAGATAGAAAATATGAAATTTTTCTTAAAATATTGTCATCTTAAATAATATAATAATAAAATTGATATTGATTAAAATTAATTTTATTCTAAAAACAGAGAAGAAATTAATTAGATATATTAACAACGTACGTTTTTTAACATAATAGTACATAATAACTTTTATATGAATAGAAAGTGACAGGAACAGTAACAACACTGGTTATTTAATCGTGCTGCAGATTTACAACAATTTGAATAAATTTGCATCTTTTTAACAAACTCGATAACTTCATTTTGTAATTTAATAATACTTTAAAATAACACTTTAAAAGTCTCGATTCAATTCTCTTTGCACGAATATGCAAATTCTTTTACATCAATAAATAATATAATTATTGCACCTATCAATGATACCCTTTAATGGTACTACTGTGTACAACGTTATGTCAAAATTTATCAAGGAAGTTACCAAGCATAATTTTTATATTATTAACACGCTATACAACGAACTTATCAATCAAACTCTTTCATTACTATGTATCTTATGCAATTTACAAAGATTAACGAAAATCGAACAGCTGATCAAATTAAGATACTAAGAACGTTCTCAAATGTGCGGAAAGTGCGGCTGAGAAACTTGTCGAACTTGACTCGCTCTGTTATTGTATTAACGAATTGTATTTGCCCAAATAATTGGTCTGATTGGCATCCAAAGTCAATATGCGCTCAAGTCAGTGTATTTACGAAAGATTTATTACATAAATTTATTAGCGATCTATCATAGGTTTTCATGTACCGTTCTATTTTTTTATGTTTGTTAAACCATATTATTGTTAAGTGAATTAATATAATGTAACTAATTATATATATATAATAATAGAAATAGCAGCACTACATAGGAATCAATTTGAATTTTACTTCTCAAATCAATAAATATCAACTTTATATTTTTATCGTTTTGTTTTTGAGGTACAATGTTGCATTAGATTAGACGATTGATTATACCAACAATAACTACATAAGGTTTTGATAAACTTCTTTACAATCGGCGAAATCGTTCAAAGAATTGATCTGCGGTCAACGTCACCAATATCATTCAACTTTAATCATAGTTTAAGTGCATGATTTCGTTTTCGTTTTGTCTCTTTCTAGTTCTACAAAGAGGAGAGATTCCAATTAAGCTAACATTAATTTAACATTGCTGACATTAGGGACGTTTCCGATTTCATCTATATATGTTACATCAATTAAAAGCCATGTCATGAATATTATAAATATATATTATTAAGCCTGTATTAAACTACTTATAATTCGGGACAGAGTTCTGTCTGTAAAATTTGATTTATTCTTTAAAAATATTCTTATGATCAAAATTATACCTAAATTTCTCTAGAGAGCTCGGTATTCTGTTATTTCTGTTTTTGCAGGGAATGCATCTTGTTGTCCATGAAAATGTAAATGGGCACATTCCTGATGCGCAACGTGGGTGGGATATACATGTACCTAGTATTCAACAACGGTGGTGCGTAACATTGAGTAACAATTTCTAAAGTTACGTGGCACTGTTGGTTTGCGACAGTAAATCACCGACAAATTAGCTATATATAAAACTGATGCGGTGTGCTCGAAAAATTTCCCTTAGCCGAACAATTTATCAACGCGTACATACGCGAAGAAACTTACCATGATGAACGATGGAAATTCTTTTAGGCCGATCGGCAAAATAGTTAAAGCGGCACGCACCGTTTCACCTCGTTCTTCGACGTAGTAGAAATTGGAAGTAACACGCAGCATATTTTAGAAACGTCAGGAACAAAAATTATCGTCCAAAAGTTTTACACTTGGCGAAAAATGTTGCACACGCTCGTTATATCCGAACGAATCGCTAATTTTCCGCGTCGGTAAGTTCCGATATGAAAGTTAGTGTATAACGAAATAATCGCGCGTGGTATATTCTGGGAAGTTTCAGCATATACATATATGTGCCCTGTCTCTGTACTGCATTCTGTATATTGATGAGACCGCCTACATGAAAGGTACCGAAAGTTACATCAGTAGAGCTAGATGTTATTATCAAGGCGTGTGATAATTCCAGGAATTATAGAACGGAGATGCTGTGCGAATAAAGCATACATATGTATAAACGAAAAATAAGAGAAATTCTAAATTATTGATTTTCATTGTGTCCATTCCGATTATTTATAATACATTGCGATCGACCGTAATTATATTACCATGAAATTATTACTATCTATATAAATTGGATGGCAAAACAAGTGGAAAATTATATTACAAGCTCGATTACACAGGAAAACAAGATAATAGAGCTTGCGAATTGTTATATGTGTCACGTTTTCGCAGTTTCAGTTTACCAGTTTCATTGCAAATCTGCACATATAGAGTGCCCTCTATATTTTATTCTTTCCATGTAATTATTCTCGAAAGTGATGATTATTTATTGGTAAAATGTTTTAGATCAAAGTTATTTTGTTTCGAGAGTCATTTTGGTCTGAAATTTTCTTCGGTAATTACTAGTTTTAGAGATAATTCTATAGAAAGATTAAAATAGGATGTCCTCTATAAATTTCGCTTTCAATCTCATGATTTTTATAATATCCGATAACAGTCGTTATTATAATGATATTCTTTAACTCCCATTAAATTGATAATATGGATAATAAGCAGGCAAGAAGAAAATTTCATTTGCCTCAGGAAATGTATCGATTTGATCGAGCGGAACAATAATGAGATAGAAGAACGTCTAGTATTGTGTAATAATAATACCGTAGTTATACGTATTCGATAAAATGTATATTTTATCTTCGTAATTTTTCGAAGTTTATTGGTTTTCTCCGGACAAATTATTCCCAGATCGGCGATGTAATGACGATAAGAAATAAGGGGGAAGCTTGAGTGTATTTTTAGTAAAGGGTTTGAGATTTTATCATATTAGATAACAGTCCACCTTCGACGACATAAAATATAATTTTATGACATACTATTTTTAGTCCTTAAATAATCATAGTCTTTAAATATAAATATTTGGATGCACAGAAATCACATATAAATCGTTAAAACATCTTGTTAAAAAATTTAAGTAGTATTAATAATATTTTATTTATTAATCTAAGTCAATAAATTAGAAAGAAGAAATAATTTTAAACAGTTATGCATTGACTTTATTCTTAAAAATAAATGTTATTATATAAAATTTAATTACTCTAGAAGCAAAAAGTTTTTCGCGACTGTGCGATGAAGGAATTATACGGAGGTCTGTGATTACGTAACATAAAATTATTCCCACGATACCAAAGACTCTGCGCAGTCGAAGTAGTTGAAAGTGTCATAAATTTTAGAGGATGGTCACGAGTTTCTCTAACGAGAGAAAAAGGAAAGCGCGCGTTCGCTAGTTCTAAAAGAAAGAAAGATTATTTGTCGTGAAAATATTTCTCTAGTATTTCATTAAGAACATGCTCGTTTGCGGAATCGCGACGAGCAATCATTAAATGCATTAAAATGACTCCAAAATCATTACCAGCGCGCGATATAATGTTGTAAAGAGACGCTGAGCGAAACTTCCCGGTGAGAACAATTAAATTAATTTCTCGATGCTTGTGTAACGTGATTCGCGAAAGGAGTCAAAAGAGGAAAAACTCTATTTATCTCCTACCGTTAGCATAATGGTTAGTTAGACCAGCATAATAGTTAGTTAGACCATTCTTTATGCCCGTCGACAAACAATTCTCGTGAAATCATTATTTCGTATCGACCATATAGGAAAAACTATCATATTGTACTACGTATTGGACGTGATGATAAATCGAAAAAGCAGCGATTGTATTGAAAATACAGAACGCAGATAAATATTTTTTGTTCGCTTGCTTCTGCCACGATATATATCCTTTAAATGAAACAAAAGTTGTCTGCTGAATTAACAAAAATTATTATAATAGAGCTTATATCCACGAGCGTTATTCAAAATAATCCTGTTTTTTCTTAATAAGATCCAACGTTTCAAATAAAATAATTAATAAAAAAAGATAAGGTGATCGTTTGCTTCGCCAGTAATAATCAAACCAAATGTTTGTTTAAGCGACCGAACTGGCCAAATTTATTATAAAGTGTTTAGTTGATTTTAAAAGGGTGATGACGTGCATAACAACGATCGACGTTTCTCGTTCTTTCTCTTAACTGCCAAATAATTTATACTTTTCAATTGTTGACTACGAATGAAAACACAATCTTCACACTGTTTTTTGACATAGTGCATGAGTTGCAAGAACTAAGATTTTTTTAGGACACACAAAATATCTTTTAGATTGATGATTTTCCGGAAAAAAATTTATGACTAATAGGATATTTTGTGCAACATCCACATTTCATATTCTTATGACTCGGAGCATACTTGAAAAGGATCAAAACCCATGGTCGGAACGTCGTGAGGATTTATAATAAATTTGGCTAGTTCGGTCGCTTAAAAAAAAATAAGTAATTGCGAAATAGGCTTTATTTTTATCTCAGAATGAAAATTTTCGATTTCCGGGACGATGCTTTCTGCGCAAGTTCTGCCGCACATTAGAGATTTATATTACTTAGGATATCGCGATGTAATAGACAAAATCGTTTATAAAGTTATCCGCAGTGCAGACGATGCGATTCAACGGAGTGAAAACGAAAACGAATTGTGCAGTAATTTCATTAGCAACCGTGAAATTTCGCGAAGAATAACACGCGGAGTTTCTATCGCGTTTATCATGTTAATCGTTGAAAATGAAATTTATATTTGGTGCATCCGAATGACACAAACACACACGCGCATACACACGGCCGTTTAAATCGCCGGTACTGTTAATACGATGATTTTTACGGTAGAGCTTTTGTACATCGAGCACGTAAATAGGCATGTTACAGTTATATCACGTCTGGATATACGAAACAAAAGTTACACGTGCACCAGCGATATTAGATTTCATAGTATCGGGTAATATATCCTGATATATTTTCACAAAGATTTAACGGGCCATCTAGATGGCGACAGAGCGATAGTAATATTTAACAATCGAATAGGATACCGTTACGAGACGATATATATATAGCTGATTGATTGCATTTATACATTGATAACCACGTGTGCAGAAGTTATAATTTTTCTCTCCCCCCTCCAATAGAAAGTAACTATTAAAATATTCCCAAAATTCTCCGGTAATTTGAGAGAAAGAAAATTCTTATTTTTAATTTATATATAACTGATTTATATATTTGTGTAGAATATATATATAGATCTTTATTTTAAAATGAATTGCAAAAGTTGATTATGCTATTCGACAGAAAACATCTTGTGAATTTAATACCGATAATACGGTTGATAACGTAACGCTTATACAAATCGGAATCCACTTTGTGGTAGGATATGAAATCGGCGTCTCTTGAAAATTTTATGGCAGCCAGACGGGATTTTGTCGAGGCATAACTTTTATCGCGCGAAGGTGAAGAATCGCACTAACAATAAAACGCTGTATATAATCGATCGAAATCTTGATATACATACATTCAAGATCTTGCTCTTACATCTCTCATTGAGCATACTTAATGACAGATTAATTGTCTGTTAATTTTGCTTGAATTCTCCCGCATATAAATGTAATTCGCAATAAATTTATTTAGGTTTTACCGCCTACCATTATGAATTAGACT
Source organism: Aphaenogaster ashmeadi (assembly GCA_003063805.1). Classification (NCBI taxonomy): domain Eukaryota; kingdom Metazoa; phylum Arthropoda; class Insecta; order Hymenoptera; family Formicidae; genus Aphaenogaster; species Aphaenogaster ashmeadi. The sequence goes on from NJRQ01000410.1 coordinate 55,045, forward strand.
TATGTCATGAGACTTATTAATGGCACCATTAATTTGTGCAATTAATAATCCCGCTGAAGCCCGCAAATTTCAATGCTGCATGCATCGTCGCTCGCCCTGTCTATAGTTAGCGATGTATAAAATATCACAGCACCCTATCGATAATCAAATAGTGATTTTGCGGCGGTGAACGCACACGTGCGTAGTAATCGCGTCATAAAAAATGAAATGTCTTCTTCCATCGACACACATTATTATAGAGAGTGCCATATATCAAATGACGCAGAAATCGAAGAAGGGAAATCGAAGATAATATAACGATTTACTCTGCAAACTGACCTAAGATATCATGACTGAAGAAAGTAGATGCTTCAGCAGAAATATGAAAAATTTATACTCTTTCTCCCGTGAATAAAAACGATCAAAAAATTGATTGCGAGTAAATCATACGTATTTTTTTTAGCAATTTCAGTAATTTCGGAAAATAGTTTTCTTCCAATTGGCATAATTTCAATAATAATTGGTATATGTTTTATAATATGACAAAATAAAAATTTGTGTTTCACCCTTTTTTTAACGCATTTATCTCTCCACTTTTGCAATGTTATTGCGTGCTGCAAAAAAGTGGCAAAAAGAAACGACGTATGCAAATAGAGCACGCGGAAACCACGCATTTGGCGCAATTGAAGCTTCAAATAACACTGGTGCACCTTTGTAATCTCTTCTTCTCTCTCACACATACTCTCTTTAAGCTGGTCGCTCGAGGTCGCCACACAGAGGTATCAAACTGCGCTATAGTATTTGGATTCTCGTCACTCGATCCGCGTCGAAGAGCAAAGCGTCACGTTAAAATCAGATGTTGAGTTAACAACTCAATCTATAGACGTTACATGCTAATAAAAGCAGTTTGTTATATCATGTGTAATTTGCTATACAATTTTGTTGTAGAACGCACACATGTGATAATTCAGTCGCTGCAGTGAAAATGCTGCAAGTTCATTCAATCACTATTTTGCTTTTATTGACCACATCGAAATGTAATAAATTGCATATGAATTTATGGAAAGCGAAGATCAAATTTTTTATTTTTCGATCATCGACAATTTTTTTTTAATTCTACCTCTGCCTCGTTTTAACGTGATACTTTAATCGTGAACAGCGTGATGAAACTGAGCATCCATAAATTAATTAAAGAAAGACCGTGGAGAGCTAGTAAAAAAGTCATAAAGAATCTGCATGCGAAAACGATAGTAGAAATTATATGCCATACACGATATATACCATTTTCAAAACAGTAAATGCAAATATTTTACTCGAGATTTCATATTCTATTTATCAATTTTAACTTCATGAAAAACGAGAACATCGCAATGTAATTATTTTATCGCTTGTCTAAAATTTTCAAAATAATCCACGATCTCTCTTCCTTTTTCACACACACATACACATTGTGTCAATTAATGCAGATAGTATAAATTTAATATTAATTAGTCTTTCTTATTTGTAACTAATTTTCCGTGACGACACTTCATTAAATCTAAAGACCACTACGCACGAACCGACGCATCTATTTGGTCCAATCAAACGAATCCAACACATTCCTGTTTACATTAACGGGCAATTAACGACAATTGCACTAAACCTCGATGAATCTCGATTCGCATTCAATCTGCGTGAAGCACACCTCCGGCTGTCAATGTTACGGTGGACATGTCGTGTTACGTGTTTCACTGCGAAATCGTTACGGCTGATAATTATTCCGCGTGATACATCTGGCCATTCAACAGAATATCGCGCGAAACAGTTTCACTCTGTCACTATATTTAAATTAACAATTATTTACTTTGTAAATTAATGTTTCCTACTTTATGAAAAATTGATGGCAATAAATTTTATTCATATTCGACTGTCAATGTAGAATGCGAATGAACAATTTTCTCGCTCGCGAGAAGTGGTGATAGCACGATAACGCGAACCACAATCAAAGTAAAGTAGTTTCACTCGAAGTTTCAATGCAGTGTACTTAACGTTTCTGCGAAGTTTTCCATGAGAATTAAGACGAAGATACGCGAAAGGAAGAGTAGGAGATCCCAAAATACAACTCACCTGCGAATTATACGCCGCCGTGCAAGAGGAGAGTCCAACTTGTCGAGAAGTTCCGTCGAAGACGCGCGAGGAAGCGACGCACGAGTGCAACCGATAACGTGCAGTTACGAATGCAGCGGGAAATAAATGTCGCGAGAGAGAAAGAGAGGAAACCACGGTAGCGTGTGTATCGGGACCGATGCGATCGTGCGATCTGTATGACGGACAGATGAAGCACAAAGTGCGCACCGCGAGCCCGAGCTTCTCCTCTTTATACCCTCTTGCACCTGTGCTTGCGCAGACCGGCCCCTTAAGCTCCGTCCGCTCATTTCCTTCGTCAGACTGACTCGCAGAGCCAGCTCCACGTGTACCAATGATGCATTCTGTTCCCTGCTTGATTGCGTAGCATTTGTGAAATGATTGAGGACACGTGTACGCATTAACGACGTATTATTTTGATTCTCGTCCGAACGACGCGAGTCTGCCGGAGCCTTCGTAAAATTATATTTAAAAATGACGAAGTTTTTCAGTATCTCGAATTCTATACTTTGACTTTGAAGCAATAATTGTGTGCACTGATAATTAACATGCAGAAATGGAAAATAAAATACATAAGTAATTTATTTTAATATATGTTATCCGCTCGTATTACTAAATAATAGAATAATAAAGAAGAAAGGTCAATATGACGAGCAATTATCAGATAATTTATTTTACAATTTATGTTACTGTAGCTTTTTCAGATAATTTATGAAGATAGTTAAGTAAACAGAGGTCGACGAGAATGACGGTCAACATTGAATTGCGTGTGATAAAATAAATATATTTATGCGTAGGCGAAACAATAACCACAAGTACACTGCCGCTCAAAAATATTTGCCCACTCTAATTTCTACATGAATTTTTTTTATGTTTAATTTCTATTCTAATTCTGTTATATTCTCTTTATATATGCACTGAGAGAAAAATTTACTAAATTTCAATAAATGTTTTCTCCAATAGTACTAATGAAGTATTCTTTTGAATTCAGTAAATATTTTATTAGGTTTAGAAAATTTGTTTTCAATTGGATGAATATTTTTTTCATTCGAAAAATATTAACTGAATTCAAAAAAATACTTCATTAGTACTATTGGAGAAAACATTTATTGAAATTTAGTAAATTTTTCTCTCAGTGTGTAGAATAATCTATCAAATTTTGATCTATCAAACATTATTATTACATTCAATGTCCACTCTTAAAATTGTTCATTAATCTTTTGAATTTCTATCATTTGATTAAGGAAGACACAGTGGGCAAATACTTTTGAGCAGTAGTGTATATGATAGTCTATATATTAATAAATGCATTGGAAAAAATATTTATTATTCTGAACTTTGATCAAAATATTCCAATTTTGGAATCTTAATAGAGATTTCAACTATTGATTTACTTTATATTGAATTTAATATAACACGATTTATCGAATAGATGATACTTGACCGCGAATTGCTGGAACGCGAGTCGCTGCAGGGTGACGAGATAAAATTTGAGCCAAGTCCAGATCTCAAGTCTCAGAAAATCGCCGATATGGTTGCTGAGTTGGCATCTTGAAAGCAACCGAATGTTAAGAAATTGCGGCAGTATTAAATACTTGTAAGCCTTTTTCGATGTTGGACTTATCAGCTTTTAACTCGATGCTGATAGGATAAACTTTTTAAATCCGCTTGGACTAATTTAATATTTTTTATAATGCACAATATACATTATTACTTAAACAATTGAGAATATAGCCAAACATTTTCAAAAAGAAATAATAAATATATTAAATTATTATTTGCCTAATCTGCCTTGCAAATAAAATTTGTATAATTTCAGTGAATAGATCTCTTTGAATAATCACGATTTTCTAAAAGGAAAAAATCTTTGGGATGTTGTTCATCTGATAAAAAAAATGAGATACGAAATATACATTTCGTGCTTTGCCACCTATTGTAGATAATTATCTTGAAATGAGTTTACGAAACGAGGTAGAAAGGGGGAAGTGAACAGGAAGTGTTTAGAGATTTATCTAGACTTATGATATCGCTTCTGACAGCGAAATTGCTTGAACCACTATTTTCCTTCATGATGTCACGCTTCGCGAAGCTTTTACGACTGCTGATGACACTAGCCCTTACTAAACCTCACACTATATTTCAGTTTAATCGTTATTTGTCCTTCATGTAAATAGATGGTTATCATTTTTATTTTGATCAATGCGTATTTCTTGATAAATCTGGGATGTATATTACGAATACATTATTTTATTATTACATAAATTTACATATTGATATGTAATATTCTATTACAAGCAGCATTAAAATTATTACATTTATATATATGTATAATATCCTTTCTCATTTTAAACAAGCTGGAACTCTAAAGAACTCGTTTTTTTATTTTAACTTCGCAATATTCTATAATATCTTTGCAACAATCTGATATAATTGTGGAATATTCAAAGTCGAAAATAATAAGTGTGTTTTTAAGATAATTGAATGTTATCCTAAATACTCTTTTTAGTCGGCTTTTGAAAAATTAAAAATGTAACGTACAATTTTACCATAATGCGGTAACGTTCGCTCGTCATCGACCGGCGCTCGTTTTCAAAGTGGACGTATCACCATCCTGCGGTAACATTTCATGTTATCAAAGGACTCACAATCCGTGTATATCGGTGACTGCAACGTTATTGTGAGATCATTTATCCCAGGAGCTTACTACAGCTTCGGATTGTAAAAGTCTTAACGAAGTTCTAAAGAGGACTTGACTTATTACCGTTACGATAGCGTAGGTACTAACTTATCTAAAATGCCCGAGGAAGGTGATATTAAACGCTTTAACCCCCTCGCGCCTCCGGGACATATATGTCCCACCTATGGAAAAATTCATAACTTTTTCAAATAATAACCTTTTGATAAGCGGCTTGGCTTATTTTATTCTGAATTATTCACACGGGAACTACTTTAGAACTAATAGAACTATCGAAAATCAGCCAGAGTCTCACTCATATGGTCGTAAATGCTGCTTCCTCGGGTGATAAAAATTATTCAAAAATTAAAAAACAATGTTTATCGCCAGGACTCTTTCTAGAACTCATATAGAACTATAAATCTTTTAAAATCTAACAAGAACTATGACGAAAACTTTTGCAGGACAAAGTGAGACGCTGCGTGAACCTGGCGTCTCAGTTTTTCGCGTTATTTTGCTTTAATAGCCAGAACTATTTGTTTAATCTATTAGGAACTATAGAACTATTGAAAATAAAGCCAGAACTCTGAATAATTAATGATTTTCCACGAAGTAATACGCCAGCTTCACACACATGAAAAAATGATATCGCGAAAAGTGAATCAATGCTACAGTTACATTAAATAAGACTGACGTGATATATGAATAAAGCATAAACTTTACGATGTTGTTAATTTTTTACAATATGTTTACAGCATGCAGTAAAAATGCATGTGAACATAAAGAACCACGGTGATCCCGATGATGGTTATAAGAGCGCTGATGTATAACTTATTCTCTTCCTCTGTAACTAAGCACACTACATTCTTGCTTACAAATCGAAAGGTTATATGCTAAATAATTAGCTCTTGATTGCTTTTCCTGCGTTTAATCCATTTTTAGAACACTATTTTTTGTATCCATGTTCTACATTTAATCGCTCAAACTTTCTTTGAGACATGTTAAGAATATCAAAACTCTTCAAAGAAGATTCTGAAGTCTATCGATAATGTCAATGTTCTAAAAATGGCACATTCACTACATGAAGATATTACACAGAGTTTGCATCACAAAAAGATATTATATATACGATAGTTATATACATATACACATATATCTATATAATAAAGATCTTATGTACGAAACCATATTTACAGGTCCGGCAATGCGCGTTGTCGACTTAAAATTAATTTACTGGCTCGCGAAGCAATATATATATTTTACGGTCGTCAGGGTATCCTCAGACTTTTCACTCTAATTGACATTCATGCCACATTCCACCGGCTCGCACGATACACTCGCAGATAATACAAACACTGCCCAAAGGTTTCGACATCGTTCTTCACTCTGCATATCTGATTTCGCTTTCGTATTATTGTACAATCGGAATAAGAAGGGAGAAACTGACATTAATATCGTAAACACGTGATAAAATACGAAGGGTCTCGACGAAAGGCGCAATTAAAAATTTTGTGGAAAGGCAAAGTGACTTTATATACGTTGTATCGTGATTAGAAGATATGATGTTATTAATATCTATGTACTCCCATTCAAGGGTATTTTTATTTCAACCCAAGTCGTAGTAGCTTTAATTCTCCTTAACAAAATAATTATATCACAAAATTGCGATACCCAAGTGATATGTATTTTGCAAAAAAATGTTTGAAACCAATATAATTAATTTTTACGTTGCTAAATTACATAATAGTAAAAAGCGATATTAACCAGGTTTTACAACTGACAGGTATTAAAGTTTCTTTCATTATGAGTATATCTATTTAACTGATTTGTCAATCGATCACAATTAATTCAGTATCGATATCATGCAGGCTATTATTTTTATTTTTGCTGTAAAATAATTTTGTGACGCGAATAAAATCGAAAGTTCTTATTTTCAAGTCTTTGGATAATAAATTCTTTTGAAGTTTTCTTTCGTTTATACCTAAATAAGATGACAGTCTTGTTTTTATATATTATTTTGTATTAGTAAAAGAAGAAAGCCGCGACTATTTAAAAAATGATATGAAAACGTGGTTATTATATGAAAAATTATTTACATTTTTTTACGTGTTTATTTTTAATTTAAAAAATTTTTTTTACATTTAATATAAAATAGGAACAAAATTTCAAATAGTATCTATATAGATTTTTTCATACATATTATTTGAAACATTGCCCTCAAATTTCAACGTGGAAAACTAAACGTGGATTTTTAAAGTAAGCGTTTCAAATTTCGCAGTTTTTAGTTAAAAATACAAAAAAAGACAAATAAATTGTCTCCTGTAACGCGCTATCGTATTACAACTAATATAAATTCTTACTAAATTGAAAAAAGCTAAAAAATAGGATACACGTATCTTCGCTTTAATTAATGAAAAATTGTTTACTATTTGTGCGTATTTTGTTTACTATTTGTGCGTATACGACACATCTATTTTATCGAAATATTAATGTTTTATACGAATTAAACAGCCGTGTAAAATTAATAACGTCTATACATTTATTGTATTTGCTAGAAATAATTTTTAAAAAATTTCTAAATTTATACCAAGTATTTCTACAATTTTCTAGAACCTCCGCAAATTTAAAGGTATTTTAATAATTCCACAAGTAAGAAGAAGAAAAGAAAATTACCATCCGTCTAATATCTTGTCTCACAAAGACGCGATAAATACCATGAGACCTTGCGGAAACGCGAGAGCCCTTTCGGCCTTGCACGGTTCATCGAAGCGTTTTTGTAAATCGTTAATGCCGGCGGAATCATGACCGAGGCTTTTTGACGGCACATTTGCGAGGGACGAGCTCGTAATGCGCGCGACGTCATGAAGTCGAATTTACCACACCACGACGTATGAAGGAGCTTAAATCCGCACGATTACGAAAATAGAATATTAACGGCGGCGCAGAGCCCGCTACCCACGGTGTTGCTTTTACAGAATCGACACGCTGTACATTTTACGCGGCCCGTTTGTTCCTCTTTTTTATTGCAAGCGCATATCGAATGCCGCTGTGAAATGGTCCGTACTTGTGAATATACGACATATATCGTCCGACGTGCGTGGCTCTCGTATACCGTTGTTACGTTTTCAAAATCCTGTTCCACCAACATTCGCAAATTATTCGCGTAACACTTGCCTATCGAGGATACATATCCTGCCTAGACTACGTATATTATTACATCCGTATTTAGCATTGACGTTCTTACGCCGACGCGAATAACATTCATTGCTCGATAGATGTCTCATTGATTTGTGAGAGTAATAAAATTTATTGTTAGGGGAGAAAGATAGTTAACAATCATTATTTAATGGATATCTAAGTCTATTTTTTAAGCACGAACGATGAATGTGAAGATTAATTATGGGGAACATATCTTTCTGCACAAATAATTCGTGATTACGACCTTTGCGAACTATAGGATACCAAATGTTAACAGGTTGTGAGTCGATAATGAACTTAATTCAATTAATCTCATGAATATTCCGATCGATCGAGCGAGAGAATAATACTAATCCGAAATTGCTATCGCGTTCCAAACTTTCCGAATTAAAGTCACTGCTCTCATCAACTGAATCAAGAACTGCGTAACATAAAACATGATAAGCGTAAATGTATACAAATGTATATTTAATATGCATATTTTCATCGGTAGATTCCTGGCGTGATCCTATTATATGATGAATTACGATAATTCAATCTCCGGATCGAAGAAATCAGACTCATTGTCGTGGAATCTGGGCATCGAGTAGTATCCAAGGGACCGACGTGTAATAAGCTCCTAGTAAGTGGAACACTTCCTGCAAGCCTAATAATTCGGCATATTGCTTCTTGGCTCTTAGGAAATTCTTTCCGAGATTCATCGAGTTTAATACGCGAGTAGGAATTTCACTTGATTCAGGTATAAGAAGCTTAGCGAATTATAAAGGGAAAAAATTATGCTTGTTATTATATATTTTTTCTATTTTTTCCTCGAGAATTTAATTAATAATATAAAAATTTTCAAATTAATTTTACTCCTTTCTCCGTCCCTCCCTCCCTCCCTCCCTTCCTCTCTCTCTCTCTCTCTCTCTCTCTCTGAAATATCTTCGAAATTTAAAGAAAACCAACACTTCAGTCGATATAATAATCCGTGCGTAATACCCTTCCCATTAAATATCAGAATAACGCGTTAAAAAAATCGACAAGGATAATTCGTGTGTCGCTTACAAAGGAAAGGGTTATATCGACCTAACAAATTTCGCACCATGAAGCCGGCGTCATAAAATTATATTAAACGTGAACTGTGAAGTGACGAAAACAGCCCAACATTCAAATGTAATTTGATAACAGTCGGCACTATTCTCCGTGCGCGTTAGATTAAATCGTCAGTGGATCGCCTGTTTATTGCCTTCTATGTGAAGGGCCGCGAAAGTAATTGACGACGAAAGCAACTTGTGCCACTCTTCCTCTTTCTGATGACTTAGGTTTTACGACTGGCACGCGAGACCACTCTCCTCCATGATGAAACAGAGCGGGTGATACAGAACTGTTGACATAATTCTTGCGCGACACGATATTGAACTTCTCGATAGACTTGCGATGCACTTGCTGCTTCGATATTCCAAAATTTATTATTAGTCTGGGTTGATTTACTATTATTCGCAACAACTGTTATCAACGTATATGAGAAATAAACCTGTAAATTAAACTATAATGTACTTCAAGCAAGGATAGGATCCGCGCCGTTATGCAAAGTAATCCGGGAAGAAATACAAATATTTTGCTAAGAGATCCCAGACCTGTTGCAATTTTAAGCGAAAAATGTCACATCAATCGCATAAATTTCATTCAATGGTGAACAGAACATTATTCATCCAAATTTTCCTTCATCATCGAACATGAAGCGTTACGTCCGTATTAATACGGACGGAATTGTCGTATGAGGAACTCCGTCGACGTTAAAAGCTTCTCTCATTCTCCGGGCTGATCACAGTTCCGAATCCTTATTTACGTGTGCAAGTTGCAGATATAATTAAGCAGGCTATTAGCGGAAATTCTCATTAGTATTGCGCCTTTAGGGCCCAGACACAATGAAAGGAATAAGAAACAAAGAATTAAACATAGGGAATTGGGATGTGGAAGAAGGAAGAAGGAAGAATCTTCCTTATATGTTTAATTCCTTGTTCCTTATTCCTTTCATTGTGTCTGGGCCCTTATTGACACGATCCATAAGCGTCAAGTGCGCCGCTGTCCTTATGGTATCTTGCGGTCTGACTAGAAATATCCGTATCTACTTACGGCCCGCGATGCACTGTGCGATACCTATACCACTTGCAGGCGTCTGGCTGATCTGCAACCATCCGGGAACTTGTTGCGCCTTTCTCTCGCATCACGCGAAACTCCTCGATCCACTTAGATAATTTAACCCTTGTCAGTCACACTTCCCGAGCATCCCGTACCGGTCACACTGGGGTGAAATACACCCCAGCGTGTTTGCACGTATATAAAAAATTGTAGGTGACCTTAAAAAAAAAAGAAATATCCTGTTGTAGTTTAAGTCTTCCTTAAAAAGACTGTATAGGTTTAATTTGCAAAAAATTAATTTAACATATGTAAAAAAATTGTTGAAAAATTGTTGTTTACTGGGTCGTCTTCGAAGTTAAAAAAACGCTGGGGTGTATTTTACCAAGTGTGACTGTTAAGGGTTAAAAAGCACGATCAAAATTACCTTCCAAACCACACGCTCTTGTTTCGACGAAAGGTGGAACGCGCGACAGCATATTTCCACGAAAATTTTTATTTATTTGCATTGTAAGAAAAATGTCTTGGTGCGAGATGTTATTGTGGTCTTTCTCCAAATGATATCTAATTACGAGTTCTGTGTGGCCACATGGCCGCCAGAATGACATCTCGACAAGTTACAGACGCTTGTACTAGCAATAACGTTAGATAACACAGATCACAATTCTCTGAAAGCATGTTGTAAATCTTGAGATATAATATTATTGAGATTTTCCCAATTAGTTGATGTTTGATCTCTAATATAGATTATATAAAAACTAACAGGCATATTGAAAAAGCATTAATCAAATCAGGAATCTTTAAATATACGATTACGTTAAAATTCGTAATTACGTTGGCAAGTAGAAACAAAAAAACGGGCATCTCTCATCTTTTATATACAATTATTGGAATCTGTCATCAGCGACCATTCATTGCTTCCGCTAAAGCAGATTTCAACTAATTGCAGAAATTTTTTCTCGCAAAGTTTAAAAGAAAATCGAATCTAATTACTTTATTCGTATGTATTATTTTTTTTCCTTATTTATGAGAAACAATCATGAAAAATCACAAGTATAAAAGTGTTCTCTAAATATTTTTCTCGCGTATCAAATTTCTAAATGCTATTTATATAACATGTACTCTTTATGCTCGGCCAACAAGCATGAATAAGATACAACGTCGTAGATGCACTTGCGCTTATATTGAGCCCTAAATTTTGCATGCATGCTGTCATTCGTACACGAATGAAGTAAACGCCTGAAGAATGGCAAATATTCTGCACATCTCTATTGAGACACAAATAGCTTTCGAATTCCATGCAGTGGAAGATGAAGAGCTTTAGACAATAGTTAAATCTCAGTCGCACAAATTCATAACAAAACATTAATTATCTCTTAATTTCAAGAGTATTAATATCAAATGCAATTTATTTTCTCAGAGTTTGATGCTTGATTACGAAAACATTTAATGTAGAAATTAATCAAAGGATCTCATAGGCGAAAAGAGCAATGATAATT
>NJRQ01000410.1:68469-80786 GCA_003063805.1 Aphaenogaster ashmeadi
TATATATATATATATATATATATATATATATATATATATGTGTGTGTATATGTATATGTATATGTGTATATGTATATTATATCAGTTGCACTAGTTTGAAATTCTGAATGTATTACATGTATAGACTAAATATAGTACTAAACATGTGTGTAAATTAAATTCTGAAGCATATAAATATACGCGAGATAAGCTTAAATTTTAGTTGAAGTGGTTGTGAGAATCTTTTTTATAACTAGAATTTTTTGCAATAACAGTGATGTCAGGCTCGCAGATATAAAATCAAAATTAATTTGGGAAAGCCAATGTGAGCCAACGCCGTTGTCGCGGCGAACAATAACTTTATTATTAAAAATTACAATGTACAAATCTAAAACTCGCAAACGTTTCAACTCCGATTTGAGTCCTCCTCAGTGTGTACAATTAAAAGTAAAGAATAAAATGATAAATGGAATGAGAACTCACGTCACCTCCACAATGAGAAGTATTGAAATGTAATAAAATAAGAATTTTTTGGTGATAAAATAAACCAACAATTTTTTGAAAGTATAATTTGATGTAAAAGTAAAAGTAAAATTAATAAGAGCCAATAATAAAATATTAAATGAAAGACATAACGGTCTCGTAAGTGAAGAGGGACGCAAATGTAGTGTCACGACTGTGATGGAAGCGTGAATGAATTTTTTCGACTGTATATCATTGAAATAGCTATACACTAGGCAATCCATTTTTAAATAATATTTGATTCATCCGGATTAAACGCGCTTTCGATATCTAGCCGGGGCTAACGTCAAAATCCCAGTGTTATGGTAAATTTCCAATTAAATCGCATCTACGACGATTGTTTTCGTTCGTTCGCACGAAGTTCGCTGTCATTGACGCAGGTGCGCGTCCGGAGGGTGGCGTTGCTCAGCCACCCCACCATGCACCACCGTAGAGCTTGCCACCGTGTATAAAAGCCGCGGTCGCGACTCCCCGGCTTTGAGTTCAGTCGCCGATCTCTTCGATCGAAATCGACCCTTCTTTCGTGAGGAGCAAAAATCTCCAAATTTAGTAAACGCGCGTCTGTAGTCTAAATTAGTGTTTCACTCGTTTTTGCAAAAGTAAAGTAAACGGAAGTGAGGTATGTACATCCATCTTTTGAGTGTATAGAAAAAGAGAAGGTGAAGTTCTCGACAGAAAATCAACGAGTAAAATCCACAGTTACTACAATAATTTTAAAATATATTTTTTTGTGTTCTCGTGTTATTATATATATAGTTTTGATTTTATTTGAAAATTTTACAATGACTGAAAATTTAAACAACAAACAAGAATCGAAAAAGAATTACAAGTTGAAAATATTTTATCTAAAAATTTTCAAGTCAAAAATTTTTTAGTCTATCTCTAACTTTTTTAACAATAAGTTTCTATAGTAAGCTAATTTACATTTTATTAAGGATACTTATGGGTTTTGTTTTATTAATTGAAATGTGATTAAGTTTGAAAATAAATTAATAATAATTTGACTGATAAAATAAAGAATTGAAAATTAATATGTCCAGATTGCACATAGATAATTTATATATTATCGTATAATAGTGAAAAAAATAGTTGATTGTATTTCGATCAATATTAATTAACGAAAACATTCTGCTAATTTTTTTCAGAAAATAAAATATCTTCGCTAATTCTTCTAAAAGTTATGCTCGAATCAACATAAAAGTTGAAATAATTTTTCTATATAAATAAAATTAAAATCTTTCTTTTAGAATTTTTTTATAAAATTTTATTTTAATTTATCTAAAAAATTTATTTAAAATCTTTTTTAAAGAAAAATAAATTAAAATCAACTTGCAGGCGGCAAACAACTTGAGGCTACGTTTCCGGAACGTGTCTATTCGATCAGTTATATAAAGAAAATCAGCTGAAAATATCACATGGCATCGACTTTGAGAAAATCTCACGCCTTGATAATCCTCCTGCAGACTTGTATCGTCATGTTAAGCTTCTGCTTTGTCGAATGCCAATACGGTAGGTACAATACAACTTCCGTTTCTGATTGGAGTTCTGTACCTTATACTTTCTTAATTCGTGTAAAATGCAATTACGAATTGTAAGAATAGACAAACCCGTTTTTAGATATATTATACATATGAAAACTATAATATAAAATATGAAAACTACAATATAAAATATAAATGTATTAGAAAATTTAAATAAAAAATTTTGTTGCACTTCTATTATCATGAGACATACGTAATATAAAAAACTTTGCAAAATGTTTAAGATCACTTTATTGTGCGAATATCTTGAAAAGAATATACACGTTACTCGTTAGGATTTATATTTCATTTTCAAGGATCTTTGTAACGAGTAATTATTAAAACTTGTTCTTTTCATTTAATGAATAGTCAATTTAGTTTTTGAAAATAGCTTTCAGAATTAAATTAATTGAATGACCAAAAAAAGACGTATATTTCTGATTACTGAATGGATTCATTGATATATTTCGTTTATCTGGAATGTTTACATGTATTGATGCTGTTTACATTTTTATCGTTATTATATTTTTATTTAAATAGTCAACACGCGCGCTTTAAAAAATTAGTCCGTATTTGAAGGAACACTCTTCTCTCAAAATTTTGCCCCTTAATAGAAAATCAAGTAAACTATTGTATATTTGGATTTTAATCTCAATCTAATCATTCAGTTTTATTTCAAAAACTATCAGACAGTGAAATTTCAAAATTAATCGACGTGAAATATCAATTCCAACAAATCATAGTCAGCTTTTACGTGATACATTTACAAAATAGCGCGACCAAGACAAATGTAAGACAAATGTAAATCTCATAGCTGTTGCATCTTATTATTCTTTAATCACAATTACGTTTTCATGAATACCAACTCGAGTACTTATTGGATGACATGCTCGCAGAACCTTAACAGAAATACATCTAAGTAACTGAGAAAATGTTTATTGCATTTTGTTTGCGCATTGGGCGAAAGATCATTATTCAAGACATTGCAATATCTGCAGATTGTTGTCCGAAACATGGCCATTAATTTGAGATAAAAGGATATAAGCTTATTATAGTGTTGGCAAAACGCTAAGTGGATTATCATGAGGAAAGCTATAATACAGAATTTCGTCTTCAACTTGCTGTAAATTAATTCGTTATTAGAGAAAATTGGAAAAGTTTAATTGACATGTACTTAAAATTTACATATAGTAACTATATATTTTTCCGCGATTACTTTCTCTGTGATATTCAAACTATAGATTACGAGATTCTTTGAACAATTAGCATTTTATACAATTAATACAGTAATAATATTAATATATTGAATTATTAAATGTTTATTAAAAATTCTTAAAACTGAATGTATAATATTAAACGATAAAATTTTCTTTATAAATTTATGAAATTTCTTTATAAATTTTTTAAAAATATGCATTTTCGCCATTTTTGGTGGAATAATCGAAATATTCGGAATTAAAAATTGGATATAGAAAAAATTATGAAATAATTATATTGTTATTAAGAGTTACTAAGAGTTATATCTTGATGTATCAATAATATATTAAAATATAGATAATATATATAATAGATAATAGATAATATATTAAAAGAATAAAAGGATTAAACATTAGATTGGGTATTTAATGTACAAAATAATAAAGATAGAAATTTACACAACTCAAACAGATTCTCATCTTTTTGCATAGAATATTAAAAAATTCATAAATTTTAGAATATATATATTTGAAAAAGAGACTAAAAGATTAGAAACAGGAAAATCGGTGAATACAGAATATTCCAAAACTATTAAACTTTCTTTCTGTTATGGATCTTTTAATCAGTATGGTGGATTTGCTTTATTTTGGTAATCTAGAAGACATGATTTGTAATGAGTTTTTATATATTATAGCTTCTAATAATGCTTAATCCTTTAGCTGCAAAATGTAAGAAAAGTTTTTTAAATTTACTAATGAGTCAAATAGAAGTTAGTTACGGCATACTGCTTGATTTATTATTTTCATATTAATTAGCATAAGATAACAGTGCATAAGATAACAAGCATAAGATTACAAAAAATTAACATACAATAGGAAGCTTTAATTAATTATTTACTTATCATTTTTTTTGTTTTTTTTCTGGAAATATCTAGTGTGTGGATGTATATAGCATGATTTTTATTATCTGGCATTTTTTAGTGACACAAAACGATAGAGAGGATAGAAAAAGATTTTATTGTTTTTTATAAAAAATAGTTTTTATTAATTTCCAAAATTTATTAATATATATAAATATACAGGGTGGCCCACATAATTCGTAACTTGATATTTCGGAAACTATGGATTTTAGAAAAAAATGTTTCAGACAAAAATTGTAGGGTTCAAAAAGATGCATTTAATGACAGTATTAGTTTGGCTATAAGTGGTGTTGCCAAAGTCAGGTTAAGGTCAACTTTATTTTTTTTATTGAAATCACATGATTTCTTTTATATAATATAATTTCTCAAGTTATTTGGCATATAAAAGTATTAAGGTAAAGTTATCAAAAAATCAATAGTTTATGAGTTATGCAAATTATGCAAATTGCATAATTTTTTCCAAAAACCATAGTTTTCGAAATATCAAGCTGTTAAGAGTATGTGGGCCACCCTGTATATAACTTAATATATTTAATAATTTTATGAAAATTATTTTAGTTTTTTTACGGAGCAAAATTTGCCTAGACTAAATTCCAAGAATAGCGCTGCAATGCTGTGAAGGCGATGAGATTGAAATTGAATCCAAACTGTCCCCAATGAAAGCCGTGTTCTTATCCGTTATACAACCATAGCCGTCCGCCAGCCGCCTCCTTAATGATTATCACGATCCTTTGTGTGAATAAGATGCGTCTCGAGTACGTCAAGGATCATCGGGTCGACAGAGAGAAATGTAATGTCTAAATCGCATCGATTCCAGCAAAAGCCAGCGTAGACTTTGAAAATGAAGTCATGCGTGACCAGAGTCTCTTGATGTATTATGTATGTGCCTTGTGCACAAAGACAATCGAATATGCGTATCGCGGTGGACAAAAGCGAATTTTTCTCGTTCATATGTCGCATTTTGCATCTGGTTATTCCAAGCAAGGGATATATACTGAACAGACAGAGCTGCGAAAGCAACACCCACCCGGATATCGTTCCTTTTCCGCTTCACGAACGAAACGTGAATAAATATCCGAGCTTCCGATTACATTTATCCCGCTGTAACCTCTTTTGACAAGCATTCTTTTAATCCGGCTATTGCAGTTTCAATTACTTCTTACTTATTCGTAGGAGGGTTTATCGCGCGAGATTTTATTCAAATTTCTAGTGCACACGCGCGCACGAATTTTTAATTCCAAACGAATGAAACTGTCGATGTAGATATGTTGGAATATCTCGATTGATGATTGTACAAAATATTATTGAACAAGAATAGATTAGATAAAAATATTACTTACTTCAATTATTGTGAATATATAATTATTTTTATTTTATATTAGTCGATACCTGTGATTCGTAATAAAATTTTTGACGTAGAACTACGTCTTTTTCCGGGGTAGGGGGGTCATTTTCGCGCGCACGGATGCAACGAAAACATGTCACACTTTGAACGCTTATATCTTCGGAACTAATAATCGTAGAGTAATAAATAGTATCTCATTATATAGTCCCATTTATAATAAAATTTGTTTTAACCTTCCATCGCTTAACCCTTCGACATAGTAGCGTTAGAAAGTTAGCTAAATTTCTTGTAATTTTCCACAAAAACAGTCACACTTTGGACGCTTATATCTTCGAAGTTAATAATCGAAGAGTATTAAATAATATCTCATTAGATAGCTTATACAGTCCCATTTATAATAAAATTTGTTTCAACCTTCCATCCCTTAACCCTTCGATACAGTAGCGTTAGAAAGTTAAGCTAAATTTCTTGTGTTTTTTTTCGCCGCACGCCGTTTTAAGGTTGATAATTAATGAATGGATCGTTAGCAAAGCGATTAAAGGTTCGTTGGTATTGAGTTTTGTTAGAATTTAGTGTCTAGAGGTATTAATACTTCGAATTCGATGTCTACGTGTTTCAGGTTGCCATTGACGAAATCCAGGTAGTTTGCTTTGTAGTTTTCGATATCTAGATGTGTTAATACTTTGAATTCAATGTCTAATTTGGTGTTTTTAGATATTAATACTTTGAATTCGATGTCTACGTGTCCCAGGTTGCCGATGACAAGGTCCAGGTAGTTCGCTCCGTAGTTTTTTCGTCGCACGCCGTTTCAAGTTTGATAATTAGTGAATAGATCGTCGGCAAAGCTATTAAAGAATCGTTGGTATTGAATTTGGTTAGAATTTGGTGTCTAGAGGTATTAATACTTCGAATTCGATGTCTACGTTTCCCAGGTCGCCGATGACGTGTTACAGAGAATGCGCACCGTAGTATTTTGGTGTCTAGGTGTTCTAATTCGTCGAATTCGAGGTCTATGTGTTCATCGAAATTGAAGTATTGCGTTATAGTAGTGCGAGAAAAGAGTGACAAAAACGTATAGTTCTACGTTGATGGTTGCGGCTCAGTTGCTACTGAGCCCGTTTGATTTTTTTTCATAATTTTGAATTTTTTAACATGCATTATTTCTCGAAATAAACAAATTGTTTGCAATGGGAGCATAATAGAATTTGAGTTCCAAAGCGTGACGCTGGGCGAAATCGTAATAAAGTAATAATGAAAAACCAATTTTACGAGGTATTATCTGTCCTGGTATTCATTGCATACAAAGAATGTCGAGGCAAACTTCTCCATATTGCTTATAGACGATTCACAAGATCGTTCTTAGTGCGGAACATTGTCTGGGAGATATAATGGCAATAAGGATCCTGAAATAAATTTTTATTACATTTTCTCTTGCAATGCACTGAACACACTTTCTGTTTTATCCACAGGAGAGAGATGGACGCACCATAATATTATTTTTACATTTTAGTCGAATTTTGTATATAATTCTTATGTCACTTTATTATAGTTTGCTTCAACCTAAAATTAGATCTTTAATAACTTATCGTTTTACAACTTAATATCGCATACAAAAACAAATATTTATTAAACATTCCCCTCCATTTATTTTCATTTGCCTATCACGCGGTAAGATGTAAATATATCAACAATAAAATAGAGTTACAAGTTCGGAAGTTGCATATTCAATATTACATAATGCACGTATTATCGTTTCAATCCAGGGTTCTGTGCAGGCTATGGAGGTTCTTGTTGGGGAGGTACGTAGCATTACTTTTAATAATAGTAAATATTCTTTCATAATAATAAATATTTTATTAGCTCGCGTACTAATGTATTTAATTATTAGTAATGTATTATAAACGTAATGTAAAAAAAATTGTAGGGCACGGGAAGCGCAGCAACATCCAAGATATACCTGCTACGCGCATCTTGGCACCCAAAACTCTGCTGAATAAATCCCCGCAAAATGATATTGCGCCTTCTGCCAAGACGCAATGGATTTTATCTCGTTTGATCACCGGACCCATGTTACCGAATAAATATCACGTTAGATGGGGCGATTTCCCTAAGGATAAATCATACATCCTACCAAAGTGGGATCACGACACGGCATCGATGACTGACGAAAGCATTGAGTCGATCAGGTGAATTTTTCGCAAGAAATAAAGCTGGGAATTAAACCACATCTCGGTTGAAGATTTTGCATAAAAACCTATATATGCGACAATTTTCGAAATTATTTTTCATCTATCAGTATTTTGTTTATGAAACCTTTTAGCGTTTAATTTATCTTAAAATTGTTATTTTTGTAACAGACGTTTTACTTTATGTTAGGTAGGAAATATACGTGAAACGCATTCTTTTGATTTTGAGATTAGATCTCGTGCACATAAAAGTTAATTGGACATACGAATGAAGCATATTATGCGTATTTCACCTGCGAAGTTTCATTCAAATTGATGAGTTAGGATATTTAGTTGTTAGTGTTCAGGATTAAATAATTATAATTGTTTGAGACAAAATTTTTCTCAAAAGAAAATCTTGCCTATAATTTCAAGCAATGAGATTATACTTCCAATTGAAGTATTCTCAAACATTGGATGCGACAAAATAACATAAACTGCAACCGAATGAACATTAGACTAGATATATTTTAGGGATAGTCTAACTCGTAAAGGGATAATAATAAAGTTATGTAGAATTGTAAGGAACGAAAGTGCGTTTTACGATTGACAAAGTTTTAAAGTGCACTTCTTCGATGATTCTCGTTTAAAGTTTTATACTTTGTTTTACAAGCAATTAGAGAGTCATGGTTAAACCTTCAACTTTGATTAAGGAATAATGTTGTATTAAGGTAATTAATGAATGATGAATAACAGTTTTAATTCATCATCATTTTTATTAAATTTAGTTTTCAGCATTTTCTCTTTTCTTTTTCTTCTTATTATTTCAAATAAATTTTCCGTTGAAAAATATTAGTCTTTCACAGAAATCGGAAAATAATTTATTGAACATAAATTTATATATATGTATGTTAAATTATATCAGAAAAAATATTTTTGTTTTATTAATAATCAATAGGCTAATATAATATAATAATTGATATACATTTGCAGAATTCCAATCAATAACAACGAAAACGAAAATAATGAGAGAAAAATTAGCAACCCACAAGGTACAATGCGTAATTTGAACGAAAAACTTGAAAACAATCCGGAAATTTTCCTAATTTCGCCTGGTGAATACGATAAGCCAATTAACGATCCTCAAAAGTTAGCTACATTCAAATTTCTGGTACGCCTCATGTGATTCTATTAACAATTATCAAAATTTTTTATTAACTAATTAAGTTTGTTTCTAAGCATTAATTTATCAAATGTTTGCGCTTGCTTAACGATGCAACGTTTGTTTTCAGAATGAGTAGAATGGCGGCAAAATGAACTATATATAAATGACTGCGAATTATTGCGACGAAAAAGAGCTTTAAAAGAACAGGTCTTATCGTCGAAGTGATAATGTAATAATTCTCTGTTAAAGAAACATGTGTCTTCGTATTAAATTCCAATTTGATTTGTTCTCTACCTAGATTACACAAATCCTCACTTAGAGTATTATACTTGTCTCTTGTAAAATTTTCGATAATATAGCGATTCTGTTACAATCGCAATTGCATAAAATATCCAACAATAACAATTTCGCTGATTCGACAGCATTCTGTGTTAACTAACGAGGCTGTACATCTATTGTATATCTACTATTATAGAGTGATTATCTGTACGAAATTGGATGCTTTTTACCTTTCACCTCTGTAAAACTTACTGAATAAATTTGAAACTTTGATTTTATGTTGATTAATATTTGCATATCGAAAATTAATTACAAAATTAAAACGCATATCGATGAAATCTTATTAAAAGTGTGTATTGCTATATAAAAAAGTAAAACGGTCTCAAATATTTAATTCAGTCTTGAAACTCTCTGCATCTGCCAATATTTATATTATTTGATTCTTTACATAATAAATTATAATTAAGTCATTGACTTAAATAATTATTACATCAGAAGTAATCAAATTTTAAGTTACTAGAAAAATATAAAATTAATTAAATTATTATCGTATTATGCGTGAATGAGATAGACAAGATAAGATATACGCAAAGAATGTAATAATATCGATACCGATTAGTATCGTAATTTCGAAGTTTTTGTTGCAATTATTACAGGAATGTAAAAATAATAAATAATATAATACATAGTAAATTTTTAGAAAAACTTATACGGCTCGATGATTTTTATCTTTATATATATTATAGAGGGTTCATTTCAGAGTAACTTTATTTTAATAAGGTGGCAGATCTGTTATAGTTTCTGAGATATTTGAAGTTAAAAGTTTAAAGTTTATAGAAGAAGGTGGTATTATGGCTCTTGTAGATATAATAGCACTTCTTAATATCTCCGTTATTAGAGAGAGATAGCGAATTCTAGATTACTTATGAAGTCATTTGTTTAGTAGCCTGCCGTTACACAGTGGCACTAATATGCTAATACACAATAGTCGGCATGTGTTATAACACATTTTTATTTTCGACCATTTCGAAACATTTTCAAGTACATATTTTAGCATTTAATTATATATCCTTCCTCATTCTTCTTAAACTTGGGCGTATTATTACACGAATATATTTATACTTGAATGTTTTGTTCGTTATTTAATATTTTATTCAGCTATATACATTTCGAGTTGTGCAAAGTTAAATAATAGCATGACATGTTGCTAATATGACCTCCTAAGCGTCCTAGCCTAATACAGCCTCTTTTTTTAGGTAAAAAAGCATAATTCAAGTATAATTTAAGTTAAATTTTAGAAATATAATCCATTCGTATCGCTAAATAATAGAATAATAACATAGAAAGGTCAAGTGTGACGAACCATTATTAGATAGAAAAATATAGTCTAATGAATAATATATAACGTTATTGAGTTTATAAAAATAAGAAAAGAGATTAAGAAAATAAATAAGCTATATAGTCAGAACATATATTATTCATTAGACTGAAGACGACTAAGTTAAGTCGAAACGTCTCTATATTAATTAAAATTAAATAAAGAATTTTTATTGTTTTTCTATCTAATAATGGCTCGTCATACCTTTCTATGTTATCATTCTATTAAATTTAATAGAATAATATACGCTATAATATAGCCCATTTGATTTGTAGAAATTGTCTTTCTGACAGTTTGTATCTACTTTTTGATAAAAATCTACATTAAAAATTCATGGTTATATTCATAGTGGTTCTTTCTAAGAGTTTATTTTGAATAAATATATAATTTTGTAACAAAACACTGTTCTTTTGAACAAAACCAATTTTTTAAATCTATTTTTGTGGGGAGCCACATTACCACCCCTGTTCTTCTTCGACTTATTATGTAGTGTCGCTATTTTATAAATAATGTCGTAAGTATAATAAATATTTCATAACATTGAGTTTCAAAACATTGAGTTTAGAATCAATTGAACAACAACACTTTGACAAATGTAGTCGCTAAGTTTTCTTCAATTTAAAATATTAACAAAGTTATTATATAAAATGTAATAAATAGATCATAATACTACCTTCTCCTCTAGTAATTTTTAAAATACGTTGAAAGTACACATAAAAACAGGTAGAAAATATTGATCTTTATATAATATATGTTATAAAGATGATAATATACATATACATATCCCACACAGCACACGTTGTCACGATATCCACTAGATATCCGAGGGATATCTCAAGAACCATAGGATGTGCATGGGATCGCATTGGACACTCTGGGATATCCTCAGGATAAATTGTGTTGTGTGGGATATATTGAACAACTTTCAAAGTTTTAGCCGTTACATTTATTGTTTATCACAAAGTTATTAACAAATTAAGTGAATCAGACATTCGAATGTAGGTATATTGAATACGATAACTTCAGTTTTACTGAGCATGATTCTTCCACATTATTTGCGTATTTGCATATTTAAGTAAATACTTACAATTAGACGGGGAAGATGCTCTGCCCTTCTCTCGTTTAAGCATTTTTTTACAATTAAATTAACAACAATTTAGTTTTTATAACTAAAAGTATGTGTGTATATAAAAATCGAAGAGACAATCTCGATCTTAATTTTAGCTATACATCTTTAACTTTAAATATCTCAGAAACTATAAAAGATTGTTACGCCACCTGATTTTGTTATAGCAAAGTTACTGAAGAATGAATCCTCTACAACATATGTCAAGGTCAAGATGATCCAAACTATATAAGTTTTTTTAAAGAAATTACCATAATTTCTAAAGAATCATGATAACTATTAATTGCAATTCAATAACATAATTAGTTCTAACTTGTGTGTGCGGACATTTATTTCACAAAAATAAACCGTAATGCCATCAAAACAGATGCGACAGGTGCTTACAGATGTTTGACAAATTTTCACAATTTAATATTGTCTAATTACAAAGTGTCATTGATTTTCTGAGAGCGGATAATAAAACGAAGATTAAGAGTTGCTATCACACGATAATGGCAAATATTACCGACAAGATTCACGCAGCATTCGCACTTATCTACCGAAAACAACGTTGTCACAAAATGAACAGAAGATGCTGTCTCGAGAGAAACTATACGTAAACTTTTAAATTGAACGTAGTTTGCAGAATGATAATGATCTAATGTAAAAAGCAATTGAGGTACGCAATCATTACATGTCGAGTATTTAAACCATGTTCCAATAATTCAAATACACAGAGATAA